>JASCZI010272826.1:0-21067 GCA_036250425.1 Stylosanthes scabra | reverse complement strand
TTCGGAGTTGGAATCACATACCTCATCATCCTTTGCCATGAGGCATATGTTGGCATTTTCATCTTCGTCGGATGATTCGCTCTCTCCTTCATTCTCCCATGAGATGCATGCCTTCTTCTTCTTGAATCTTTTTTCCTTATCTTCTTTTTGAGCCTTTGGACAATTTGGTTTGATATGTCCAACTTTGCCACAACCAAAACACTTTGGTGGTTGTTTTGCTTTGTTCTTGAAGTTTAGGTTCTTCCTTTGAGCAAGGCGGTTGAATCTTTTTAACAAGAAGGCGAGTTCTTCTTCTTCATCTTCAAGTTCTTCAAATTCTTCTTCTTCTTGAAGCTTTGAAGCCTTGAGTGCCAAGCCTTTCTTTTTCTTTTCCTCTTCACCTTGATGATTAAGATATTTTACCTCATAGGCTAAGAGATTTCCTCTTAGTTGATCATAAGTAAGAGTGTTGAAATTTCTTCCTTCTTCTATGGCGGTAATTTTTCCGTCCCATTTTGGAGTGAGACTCACGGACTAGATCACCCAAATACTAACCCACTCCACTCGAAGTTATCCCAACTTCAAGAATTTTCCTTGAGTGCTTAGTATTCTCTACGGATCCTTACCGACTATAGTGTATACTCAAATCTCAAACTTACAAAGAAGAGCTACACCACTCTCCTTTCACAATTCAATGAATTGAAAGATTTTGATAGCTCTCTTGAAAGAGTATGTGTTTACAAATATAAGCACTATGAACCAAATAATAGTATCTCTCAAATTGTGTATAAAAACACTTTGAAATTGATTTAGAAATCAAGTATAATGACAAGAAGGTTTAGAGCAAGTGTTATATCTCAAATGAGCTTCATAAACATGTATTTATAGACTCCCAAAAGCATATAGCCATTGGGGTGTGAATGGAATCAAATCGTTTTGTCAAACTAGCCGTTTTTCTTGTTTTTAGCTTTAGATAATCGATTATCATGCATGGTAATCGATTATCATATAGCCATCATGACTAAATTTTGAATTTTAAACCCTGGTAATCGATTATACTCCTTGATAATCGATTACTTAATGCTGGTAATCGATTATCCACTCTTGATAATCGATTACTTAAAGCTGGTAATCGATTATCCACTCTTGATAATCGATTATCATAGGGTTTTGACCAAGAAAACGTTTTCAAACACTTGGTAATCGATTCTCAACCTTTGATAATCGATTACCTGATGGTTTTATGCCTTTTAAACATTTTTAACATGTAAGAATCAATATTAAAACACTTAAAATTGATTCCTACCTAAATGTAGCATGTAAAACAAGTTTGAAACCTTGTACGGCTATTGTACGGCTATAGTTGTTGTAAAACCATTTCTTTAAAAAGAATTTTAGTGAGTGTATGTGAGAGATATTGTATTTGGCTCTTGACAAGAATTTTTACCTAAGTCCTAGACTCTAAAAGATCTTCAATCTTGCGGACTTCGTTTTCTCGTCGTTGTTGTTGTTTGCTTTCAAGTGAATCCTCAAACCTTTTGGTGGTTGTTACTAACTTCACAATGGTTGTCATTCATCAAAACCTAATCATACAAACTTA
The DNA here is from genome assembly GCA_036250425.1 of Stylosanthes scabra. Classification (NCBI taxonomy): domain Eukaryota; kingdom Viridiplantae; phylum Streptophyta; class Magnoliopsida; order Fabales; family Fabaceae; genus Stylosanthes; species Stylosanthes scabra. The sequence goes on along the minus strand of JASCZI010272826.1, from coordinate 19,488 downwards.
GCATGCATCATGGTTTACATAATTTTCTAAGCCGGCCCATTTATGTCCTTTCCGACGGGCTAACGGGCTGGCTCGTTTAATTAATTAATTATTTAAAAATAAACAAAAAATTTAATTTTTAAAATTTTTTTTGACAAAAATGGTATAATTTTTAAATTTTTTTTTTTAGCAAAAATCCTTAGAAAAATAAAGTTTTTTAGTTCATAAATCGGGTTTTCGATTCAAATAAAAGAAAATATAGAAAAAATGCTATTTTTTTAAAAATTAAACAAGAAATTAAATAAATGGACCAGCCCATTTAGCCCGAATTTTAAACGGTTCAGACTTTGGTGCAAAAGTCTGCCCATTTAGACGGATAAACGGACTGACCTGACAAATTTAGCTTATTTTGACGGCCCTATACTATGGGGCCTTGTCTTGCTTTATTCTTTTTTATGGGGCAGCCCAATTGTCAGCTCTACTGGCCCTATACTATGGGGCCTTGTCAGTTCTTGAAATCGAACCGGCAGGTTCGATTGAAAAAATTAGGAACCGATCCCTTGTTTGGTTCGGTTCATAGGTGAAAATTAATTGATAGAAATTGTTAAAAAATGGTCAAACCAATAAAAAATTAATAAACTGGTAAACTAGACTAATTTTTTAATAGTTTTCTATTAAAAAAACTAATAATATTATATTTTAAATAATTTTATATTAATTTTAAATTATTTTATTATATATTTAAGTAAATCGTCCGATCACAGTTCGATTCCGATTGAATCTTTAAACCATAAAACCATTCACTCTACCGATTTGATGACTGGTCCGATTCTCTTAACCTTGAGTGGCGTTGCGCCTGATAAGATTGAAGGTGGCGGCAGCGAGTTTTGAGGGTGAAAGCCAAAGAGGCAGTGAAGGATAGAGCATGAGATGACAGTTCCACCGCTCAATTTTTCATTGGGTTTCATAATTGACATATTAGTATTTGTAAAACCATACATCATAAAGTAAAAAAAAAAAAAAAAATAACATCATAAATAGTTATTTAAGACTTAATGTGAGATTTATTATGGAGAAATAAAAAATGTGAGATTTGTTATTTACTTATTTTAATGTTTGATATCAATTTAGTTTAAATTTTATAATTTTATAATTATTTTATTAGTTTTCTATAATTTATAATATATCTCTTTAAAATGAAATAAGTGTCATTTTGTTTGACAATTATAATGTAAATTCCAATTTCAAATTAATTAACTTTTCATAAGTATCAAAATTAATATTCCAAAAGAACTCTTTTAAAGTTGCTCTGTGAGTAAGTAGTAAAAATTCCATATTTCATTATTGGAAATAGAAAATATTTGGTAAAAGTCATAAAATATTCTTAATTAGATATTTAAAAAATAAGAAGATTAGTTATGATTGTAGATGATGGACATCGGAAAAATATAGTAAATTAACCAAACGATACGGTGAGATTATTGACATGTGTGATGTGTCTAATATCGATGTTCTTCAAACATTTATTTGTTAATTTTTTCTTAGAATTCTTTAATAAATTTCTTGAGTTCCTAATATTAAAAAAATAAAAGACAACAAGTAATTTTGTTTTTCAGACGTGGGTTTGGCTATTAAAATATAAAAGATATAGAACTCTAGGCTCATTGCTTAACATATGGAGGTTGTATTCCATTCACATGTGGCACATATGGCAGATTGTAGAATTGCGACAAATGTTTTTAGCTAATAGGTTGATTGATCTCATTTCCAATGCTCCAGCCAATCATGAGTGATTTAAAGAGATACTTATTGATCTCATTGTTGATTGAATGCAGAACAAAAAATCAGCAATCATTCAAATTGATTACCTAATTCAAATATTAAAGAGAGGAAAGTGGTGGAGATGTTGGAAGAAAGACACGGAAGAGGCTGAAGTAATCGCTACTGCCGTTGCCATCGAAGTTGCTGCCACCCTATCAGTTTACACTTTACAGGTATAAACTAGACAAAAGTTCTTACTTCTTTTTTTAATTATCAGTTTACAGGTATAAACTGTTAGAATAATAATAATAATAATAATAATAATAATAATAATAATAATAATTGGTCGGCAGCTCCATTTGACGAGGTAACAACTACGGGTAAACTCCTCACAGCGAAGAGAAGGGAGAGCATGACCAAATAGTTAAGGCGTATCAGAGCCTCCCGTTAGATCAACGACATTGCAACGCGGGAGCGAGTCAGAATCATCTTTTGTTGGCAACAAGAAGGTTTGCCAACTTTGTTTCTTTTCTTTTCCTTTTTTTTTTTAAAATAACATGTAACATTTATATCAAAATTGAGGAATATGAAGAAACAGAAGAAGAATTTCTTGATAGGTATACTAAATTTGCTAAGGTAATTTTTTAGTTTTTTGTTTGGTTTTCAGTAATTATAAGAGAATATTTACAGTTAAATCAATTCAAGCTGGAATTTCATTGGTGATTTTCCTTTGCAAGTTATTGTTCTTTACGCTTCAGTTTTCCTTTTTCTTTCAATTTTCTTTCATGGCTATTATGATTTTCTAGAAGTTGAAGGATTAATCTTGGAGGGTTCTATAAAGATAACAGTGACATGAACAATAATTTTTCTCTATTTTTCAATGCTAAGCTAAGCAAGTCAATTATCTTTTATGCTTCTTAATGTTTTTGCTTATTGCTCTTTTAAATTTAGGGTACTTCTGTTTATTTTTTAAGGTTGTGGAGATGGAAGTTGATATATTGCAGTATTTGAAGTCTTTGAAGGCCAGCCATCAAAGAATCTTATGGCTGAAAGATGAAGAAGGAAGTGTCTCTATTGACTGTCTCTATATGTTAAGATCAATTGTCCCCAAGATCAGCAAGGTCTCCCATTCCCCAACAAAAGAAGATAACTTGGAAGAAGTGGAGGAGGGTACAAGTCAGCAAAATCTCTTGGGGGTTTCTAAGGAACTCAAGCCAAATGAAGCAATGGTTAGAAATTCACCAAAGGTAATGGATTTTGCATTAGTTACTCAGTGAAATTCCTAACTTGAATCCCATGTCGCCCCCTTTCCCTCCATTCTCTTTTACCCCAATTTTGGAAATGATGAATGTTGTAACTCAATAATGTTTGTGCAGTTTGATATTGAGAGGAGAGACAATAACACCATGATCAGCATCTGTTGTGCCACAAAGCCACGATTGTTATTGTCAACAGTGAATACATTGGAAGTATTAGGCCTTGAGATTCAAAAATGTGTCATAAGTAGCTTCAATGATTTTTCAATACAGACATCTTACTTAGAGGTTCATATCATATCTCCCCCGTCCCTCCTGCTTTTCAATCTATTTCTAGGCTTGCAAAATTTAACATATTAATTACTCATAAATTTTAATGTTTTCATGGTCATAGGTAGCGGAGCATAGAGATTGTGTTGACCCTGAAGAGATAAAGCAAGAACTATTCAAAAATGCAGGCTATGGTGGGAAATGCCTTTAACTTTTAGGGTTTAGGGTTCAGGATTGACACACATGCAAAATTAAAGAAAGCAGTTGAAGGACTGGATAAAGAGGTATTTTATTTTGTTTTAGTTTATTTAGTGAAGGAATTTCTTGCTAATTTATATATTTTCCTTTGACATATTATGAGGTCTTAACTATATAAGCTGAAAAATTCAACTTTCTTGAATTGAATCGACTTTTTCTCCCCCCACCCCATTTTTGTTTGTAGCCTGAGTTGATATTCCCTATTGCGCTAAGTTCGTTGTTCTCAATCCCAATGATATATAGAAGCATATATACCCACATGGAATCCTACATTCATTTTAACAACATTCAATTTAACATAAATAGATCTAACGGGGTACTAAGTTTGAAGACATACTTTACCTCCCAAAAATAAAGTTTGAAGTCATATGAGTGAATGTTTAAGCAGCCGAATTTCAAGTTTCTGTACATGATTTTGAGCTAAGGATGAATTTTAATTACTCTTTTGGTTGGTTACAGAACAAAATAATTTCTTTGTGAGCGACCACAATCAGAGTTCTTGGAGGATTGCTTTCGGCTCATCTTATAGCCAGTGATTACGCTATGGTATCTGTTATATATGTTGTTACATACCTGAATTTTTGTCTTCTGATAATAGCTTAATGATTCTAATAATTTATATGAGGATCAAAAGGATTCAATCTAGGTGGTAAAAGTTGAATAATGCTTCAGCTATTATTTTGAATAAAAATGTAGCATTACAGATCAATGATAAATTTTACTACACTCATACAAGACCAACATCGGTATATAGGACTGCATTTTGGAGTTATAAATTCTTTCAACCAATGGTGGAAAGTTGCAGAGATGAGGACACTAAGATGGATGAATGGAGATAAACAAGATAGGATTAGGAATGAGGAATTAAAAGATAGCTGAGGTAGTGCTTATTATAGAGAAGGTTGTAGAATCTTTCCTTGGGTGATTTAGACATCTAAGACATGTATGGAGAAAGGGCATAGACCCCAATAAGGAAAGTGAATCAAATGAGAGATAGTCCTAGACTCCTAAATGTTAAATAAGACCTAGAAAATCATGGGTTTTGAACTATTGAAATAGATTTAGATTGTCAATGTTGTAAACACTATGCAAAATGGTATTGTTTGATCCATGTCACTTATTCCACTTAGTAAGACAAGGATTAGTTTATCAATCGTGGTATTTATGTAATCATGGTGTACTGATTTGGTATTTCATTTCACCTATGAAATCTGTACAACACAGTTCTGAAGTCCTTTTTCAATTATCTTTTCATTCACTGTGGGCAGGACATGAGAGTTCCTTCATATAATAATCAGTTACTGAGCTTAGCTGAAGATCTAGCTAGGAGGTTGTTATCAGCTTTTGATACTCCAACAGGTATGTTATTGCTCTGTGCATACTTCACTGCACTTAGAGTAAATATGTATGAAAGTCTAAAATTAACCATAGTCATTTTAGAGGGCTAGCGCATGATTTAGAAAAAAATATGGAACATTGAAAATGGCTGCTGTTGTTAGGTGGTAAATCAGCTAATTGGTAATAATGGTTGCTGTTGTTATGCTGTTAAATTGTTTTTTAACTAGGAGGATGTTGTTGTTAAACTATTGAGAATGGTTGCTACTGTTAGGTTGTTAAATTTGATGGGCAATGTCTTAATTAATTTTATTTTAAACCAAGTGTGATTTATTCAAGATTTACTTTTGTCTTTGTTAAACAACAATTACCTTTTAGTTTTTAGCAGTGTTTTTCCTTTATTTATCACCAACATTGACTTGATTTTAGTTTGTTGAGACAGGTCTCAACATTTGCTCATATGGAACGGGAGGAAACATTTAAACCATCATTTTTTGGATATCCAAATGAGGTATTGAAGCTTGCATTAACAATGATGCTGTTGTTATGATCAAAGGAACTAAAATTATGAGTGCTTTAAGTTAATGAGTTTAAATTGTTGATTATTTTTTTTTATTATTATAAGAATAGATATCGTAAAACATGCACTAAATTTGTTGTTTATTATTATAAGAATAAATACTATAAATTTTTTTTGAAGTATTATATGGTTAATCATATGGCATTACCCCTTCCCCCGTTGTAAGAGGTCTCGGATTCGAGTCTCCCGTTAGACATAAAAAAAAATAGTTAATCATTTTGTTTTATAATAATATAGATTTCTTTGGTTCTTCAAAGTGCAAATGACTACATACTTGATGTATTTATTTTAAATAAATAATATGATTCAATTTATATTATTTATTTCAAATATTAATCTAAATTTCTCCGATCTTATATGGCTTAGAGTTTAGAGTTTAGGATTCAAGGTTAAGGGTTTTAGATATTAGGATTTAGAGTTTATATGGTTTAGAGTCTAGGGTTTAGAATTTTGAGTTTACGGTTTAAAGTCTAGGCCTTAGTGTAGCATCTTGTGGGTTTATTATTTTATGGAAGATTAATTTAGCATCTTGTGAAATTGTTCTTGCCAACACTACTAAGGGTTTAGTCTATAAAGACTTAAGAGTAATGTGAGGATAAAAAGTACAAAAACATTTGTAGGAATTAGCTTGGATGTTTAAAGTTATAGTTATTACATAGAGAGGATATGTAATTGCAAATGTTTCTTAGTATTTTTTTTTCACATATTTAGAAATGTAGATATTCCACTTCATATTGAGCTAGGTATTTAGGATTCATAGCCTTAACAAAGTTTTAAGTCTTAGAAATTGATAGGTGTTTCCTACTATTTTGATTTCAAACTTCAAAACAATTCAAAATTGAGTAAATAAGTTTTTTTAAGTGAAGTTTTCTAACAAGTTAGAATAAAGAAACTCGAATTATAAGTCTTCTTTAAACTTTATGTATATATTTAGATGTAGATGTTATTTTTTATTGTTTGTTATATTAAAATTTGTATATTTTATACAATTTATGACAATTTTAAACACAACTAAAACTTTTTTAATTGCAAGTTAAAATAATAACAAATCTTCTTTATATAAGTATACTGCATTAAAATTATTTTTACAACAATTTTTTAAAAATTAATACACTAATAATTTTACAAATAATAAATTAATTTAAATTAAATAGAATTGTCACCCGCACAAAACTTAAATTAATTAAGTTTTTTAAAATATTTTATAAGATAATATTTTTATAACAATGCTATCCCATGCAACGCATGGGAGATACACTAGTACTATTAAAAAACAGAAGCACATCAATCAAAGAAACACCGCAAACAGTTTTTTAAGAATCCAAACACAGAACGAGAAACGTGCATAGCAGTATAGGAACGCATATCCATCTATCATTTTTTGTTTTTGGTAAACAAAGGGGGCCTTGTATATCCATCAATCTAATATTTTTATATGGAGAGATTCAAGTTAATTCTCCAAACACCAGAACTCTCTCCAGGGCCTGGCCCATATATATTATTAAGATAAAAATATTTCGACCTAACTTCATTTCTTCGATTTTAAAAAAGTCCATTATCTTAAGTTCTTAACCCAATATTCTCACTTTCATTTTTTTATGGTATTTATTTTTCAGTTATGCTAGGTGTACACCAAATTCAGTCATCGTATTTTATACGCATATAAATACAAAGTCTCAAAAACTAAATAAAACAATTCTACTCTCACAAAAACAACACGCGCCATTCTCCTTCCATAACCCTAGTCACACGCGCTTTACCTTCTCTTCTTCTTCAAGCTTCCCTTAGCTGTGCTCCTCCTTCTCTTCGAACTTTGCTTCGCCGCGCTCCTCCCTCTCCAATTTCGCTTTGCCGTGCGTGCTTCTACTCCTCTTCATCTTCATGTCACTATGCTCCTTCTCTTCTTTGTCTTCGAGCTTCATTTTGCATAATCAAACAAAACTTCTTCATCTTCCGTGCATTTTAGTGAGTTTCTTCTGGTTGTCCTTTTCTTTTTCTTCTTGTTTGATTTTTCTACTTATTTTTCCAAAATACTTGACATATGTTTTATTCAAGCGTTTCTATTTAATTCATGTTTCATGGGTCCACAATTTTTCTGAGTTATCACTTTCTGATTTCTATATTGAAATTAAATTTTTTTAACGAAACTCGACAGATCTCTACAATTGAATTATATTTGTTTATTGTTTTGCTATAGGTTTATTGTGATTGATTATAATAAATTTTAAAAGTTATATTTAATTCTTTGTGTGTTTGATTATAGTTGAAATTTGTGGTTGTATTTGTATTTATGTAATTTCCCCTATTTCCATGTACTTGGGAAAGTGAGAACTGTGAGCGAATGTGTTGGAGTATGAAAGACTTATTATGCAGGTTGCACACAATGACATTAGATTGTTGGAAGTAAGTGAAAATTTGAAGGTATTCATAATAAGTTATGGCTTGATTGAATGCCTATACAGGTTAATATTAGTAAGTAATCACTTGATTGATTGCTGGAAACCCCAACCATTTCGTAAACCAAACAACGAAATTAATTTCGTAATTTCACTGGGATATTTGGACTCAGTGGATTTTTCCAAGCAAAATAGAATACGCCGTCAGCTCAAATTGCGCCGAAATCCGAACCATTAATTTAATTGACGATACTGGCTTAGTGTTGTCGGAATCAAATGAAGTGAAAACAAGAACATGGAAATGATCACGAAAATATTTAGGCCACGAAAACGAACACCTACGTTAAACATTTGGCCCGAACCTATTTGAAGATAACCGAGTCAATTCTGCTTTTTAAAATGAGTTTAATTTTGGCTCGTGAATCGATTCGAGAAGAACCAAAATCGATTCACCGGAGCCCAGAGTTTAAATTTGAAGTCTAAAATCCTCTTAGAGTCGATTCTTCCTCTTCGGAATCGATTCTAAGGGAGCAGAACTTTGTTTTCGAAGAATTTGATGAGCAAGAAAGATCTCCCACACATTGGATTAAGGAACCACATCTCATGTATAGGGCTCATATACCCCGAAAGGGAAGAGTGTCACTCGAGTTGACATTACGTGAGTCAAAGTAATCAGGGGGCCTACGGGCCATGCATCCCGGCTTACGATAATAGCGGACTATTGGACGTAGTGTGTGCTATGGGGGGCCTTCAGGCTAATGTCCCGGTGTACTGATATGATATGAAATGAAAAGAGAAATGAAACCCCCAAGTATATGATGATGACAAAGAAGAACGTAAACGTTCGGGGCATCGAGCGAGTTGTCCTCGGGGAAGTGTGTCCGATAGTAATCCGGGATATATATTGGATCGGTCGGGTTGGCTATGATAACCGACCGAATGAGCTCATTCTGGCCATAGGAATAGGCATGCATCATGTGCATTTGCTTGACATTGCTTGGGTGTGCCTACTTGTTAGATAATTGATAATTGTTATGTGTTTGCATTGGATGTTTGTATGGTTTGCTTGTCTTTGTGTGCACTATTGGGACTTGGGCGAGAGTAAGATGAAAAGGAAGGAATAGAATATATATGAGTTGAGATAGATGATTAGAAGGAGAATTTAGAGGAAAAGTCTAGTTGAGGGATCCAGTTAGAGTTTTAAGTCAGAAGGGTCGTAATAACTTACTAATGGTTAACCGTGTCCGCGACACCGTATATCAATAGTAGGGTGTTACATTTTGGTATCAGAGTAGTTCTTTCCTTGTGAGCCTGAGGAATGGAACTGCTATGCTTCAACGCATATTCTGAACCAAAGAAAGTCATGCAAAAGGTCTTACCCATGGTAAAGATCAGTGTCGGTATGCCTGATAGTCATGTTGCCTGAATCGCTTAGATGGCATTGTACCTTACTCGGTATTGAACCTGGCCCGTTTAGTATAACAAGTGTACAATATGATACTAAAAATCGCAATAGACAAGTAAAAGTCGAGTATAGAGTTAGAGTATGCTGAGAAGGTTTTGAAGGAATGTTTTCCAAATGATTTAAAGAGTATTGTCTTTCTTGATTGCTCTAGTCCTCGTGCTAAACTCTTTAGTAATCGAAATCATCATTAAGAGTCTTAGGGGTCTAGAAGTCAAACGAAAACATTGAGTACGAAGGGTTTATGAACGACTCATCATATTCTGGGATATGTGACCAAACACGGTACGCATTGAGGGATGAACAAACAAAAACAAACATAACACCTGTAATAGCTTCGGGATACGGAATTCTCGTATGGGCAGCGCGAGTAACCAACCAATATAGACCAAGCGATTAGAGGATAAGAACATTAAACGCCGAAAGTAGTACAAACAAAACATAGAAATGTACCTAGGACCTTCGAAAAGTAAACAACCTATGACCGAAGTTTAGGAAACATAACGGAAGTAGTCCAAGGGTTACAACCCGAAATAAAAGACATGAAACCAGAAATAAAAGCTAGATTAAGCCTTCGGTGATCAACCTTGACCCGGTGCACCATCATGAAATCCCTGATCCTCCGATGGCGAAATTCGACTGTAGAAACTATGGATGTCGTTCCCTAAATCCCGAATCTCGTTTTCATGGTTAGCGGAACGAGCCTCAAAGTCATCCAATCTCCTCTTCACCCTTTGAATGTTCTCGCCCTAACTTGAGCGGAAGGATTGCATTCCTTGGGTGAATGACTCCATAAGCTCAGGTGGGAACTGAGTGACCGAACCTACACCTTGCGGATAAGAACCCTCGTCATCTGCTTCCACATCTTCTTCAACCACTGCTTTAGGACCTCTTCTCATCTTGTGTAATGACATTCCCTACATCGATGGGAACTGCGTCTTCACCGGAGAGGTCAATGCCGAGATACTCGAACACCTTGGTCCAGAGCATGCCGTGCCCTAAACATGGCCCAAGCTGAAAATGAAAGTTTAATGACGCGAGTTATAGGTTAGTGCAGCGACACATACATATGGCAACCAAAACGTTATTGAGTGGGAAATGCGAGAGACGTTAGAATATAGTTATTACCTTCCCGAAGGCGTAGATCATTAATCTGTGTGCCATGAGGTAGGGCCAATTTATCTCACGTTTCTCGACCATGGCCCAAAGGATAATTAGATCCTCCTCGTTAATTATTCCATGGTTTCCTTTCCTAGGAAGCAATATGTAAGTCAACATGTAATGGAGGAGATGATGATTTGTACTCATCCCTCCAACCGAGTATTTCCCTACCGTGATAGTTGTCACTCGAAGCATGCGTTGGGCACGCTCATAATCATAGGACCTCAACCTTATATTAGGGTTGCTTCCTCCTTTGAATAGTATCCCTCGGTTCTGTAAACCCCAAATAGACGCCAGTTCGTCCAGACCTAGGGCATACTTACCACCCGCTAACTTGAATGTAAACCGGAAGTTTCCATGGCCATATCTATCTAGACTATCCTGAATGCTAAGGGTGGTTACAGCAGCTGCCATCAAGCGGGGATAGTATCTGCATTTAGAAAATTCCCAGCCAATAATACCAAATCGCTAAACGGTAAATAGACAACACCACACAACATTTTAGAACCTACATGTACCATTCGAAAACCAAAGACAACCCATATGATATCAAGCACTCGACAATGTCCTAGAGAATGTAAGTTTCTATGTTCGAGACCACAAACACGTACCTCAGCTAACCAGTCAACATGAAACCTACGCTAAACCAATGAAAACAAGGATAGGAGTGACTAGAACTTACCGTTCTTGCATAAATATAACCGGCCGTAAGCCTTGAATATCGAGCAACTCCCAAAACACCGAATACCTATCCTCTGGAAGTAAGCCCTCAGTGAGATACCTAGGTTTCACGATGGGCATCTTCGAGAAGACCTTCTGGAGGCTTTCCCACGCCTCCTTACTAGAAAACCATTTCCACAGAGGCACTTGAGATAGCGGTGGTGGTGGATCGTTACGAGAAGCACTCTTACGCTTATTGGCTGGAGTTTTGCAGCCCATTGTTACTGGGTATGAGGAGTATCGAGGAACCTAGAATGGAGGAGAGTGAAATGAACAAGGTGAATAAGAACTGGGATTGAGTATAGGCGAAAAGAGGATTGAAGGGAAGAATAAAAGAATTGGAAATAGGAACAGAGATAATGCAAAGGGATTAGGTAGGTAAGATGCCAAGATGGTTTTGAGACAAGGAGATTGGAAGGATAAAGACCTAAGAGAGAGAAGAGAGAAAATGAGTTTGAGAGGTGAGTGAAATGTTGGAAATGAAGTAAAGAAGGGAGAAAACGTGTTTTAATCACGTTTCTGACGCGATCGAATCGATTCTATTTGAGTCGAATCGATTCGCCGTGCCCTAATTCACTCAAATCATACGATGCGAGTCGATTTGCAACCTTGTTGAATCGATTAACTATGAGGCAGAGAGCAACCTTCGTGTTAAAAACCCTATTCGAATCCATTCTAACTATACCAGAGTCGATTTGAATGCAACGAAAACAAAAGTGAGAAAACTCTAAGTTCATGAGTCGATTCTCCACCATGCAGAATCAATTCAGAATGAGACAGAAAGTAACCCAGTAGTAAAACTTAATCCGAATCGATTTTGAACCTTCGCAGATTCGATTCGAACGTAATGGAAACCAAATACGAAAATGCCTAAGTCTGTTGAGAATCGATTCGAGCCTCTTGTCGCATCGATTCACAATTCAACAGAAGCAAATAAAATGAAACAAACTCAGTTAGAATCGATTTTCCCTATTCCAGAGTCGATTCGATCACCATTCCAAACAGAAAATAGGGAAAATACATTCACCAAAGTCAACTCCAATGAGTAAGGATCGACTCAGGTTGCCATGATAATGATAGAAACATGAGCTGCAATGACCAACCAATTCCTTAACGGATGTACGTCGACTTAAAGAGATACGAGATGCGATAGTACAAATCTAGTGTAACCCCGTTGCCCTACATGTTAGAGCAACGATGAGATCAAAACTTTCGAATGCCCTAATGAATGACGGACTATGTTAAGACGACACCCAAAAACCCGTAAATCATAACCACCCATACGATAAGTGAGACTACGAATGTTCTCACTCCAATGAAATACCACGCCAAACTCTATTGACATGATGTGAGGTCCAACAACGAACCTACGCCTAATGAGACTATAAGGTACTCATTACGAAACACATTAAACTCTACGGGTACGCAACTAGGGTGAGTTCCCAAGAGGTCAACCACGTAAATTTAATTGGAAGCGGAAGGATACGAGTGAATGGTGCAAGCGGATGTTTTGGGGAGTGAACCGAGAAGTGATGAAGCTGAATTTCGAGGATGAAATTCTAAATAAGGTGGGTGGAATGTAAACCCCAACCATTTCGTAAACCAAGCAACGGAATTAATTCCGTAATTTCACTGAGATATTCGGACTCAGTGGATTTTTCCAAGCGAAATAGAATACGCCGTCAGCTCAAGCTGCGACGAAACCCGAACTATTAATTTAATTGATGGTACTGGCTTAGTGCCGTCGGGAATCAAACGAAGTGAAAACAAGAACATGGAAATGATCACGAAAATATTTAGGACACGAAAACGAACACCTATGTTAAAGATTTGGCCCGAACCGGACCGTACCGCGAAATTACGAAAAATACCACTCGTAAGTGGCTATATAAAGGGAAGCCAACAAAAAATTCAGGACATTTCCACCCTTCATTCACAACAAGAGAGAGAGAGAGAGTTGAGAAGAATTGATTCAAGAATTGACTCTGAATCAATTCTAACACTATTCACCGCCGCCTTCCGATCGCGATATCTTTTGATCCGGAGCTCCGGTTGACGCACCGTTTGTGGTTACACGAAGCTCTCGTCACCCTCAACGTTTTTATACTGCTTTGAGGGATGGGTTTTGAAATTCCTTACCCATTATTCCATTCTAAACCTGTGAAATTTATGAGCTTCGAGTGTTTCGTGTTTTTTTCGAGGTTCTTACCATTCTAGAAGATGTTCTAGCTCAAGCAAGAGTTAAGGTTCATCACCCACTACGTTGAATGAAGGTAATTGCAACCACTACTTCATTCTCACCATTTATGAACCCTAAGTTAATGGTGTTTGGCAATCTTGTGTTCTTAGGTGTTAAAAACGCTAATAGGAACCAAAAAAAAGGGAAGGTTAGATGATGCACTAGCAAGCTTGGTAGAGCCTTGGTGATGGTGAGTGTGGAAGCTTGGTACTTGGATGCTCAATGGAGTGGTGGAGCCACTTCTTGATGTGTTGAGCGTTGGAATTCAGGTACGATTTAGGATTCGTTAAAGCATAAGTTAATTTAGCATGATAGACTAGGCTAGTGGACCTAGTATAAACCTTGACTATGCTAAAATGAAATGATAATTGAGAGTATGATAAGGGTTGGGAAATTGCTTGATGTGTATAGGTGATATTTGATTGAATGATGAATTATGATAATGATGATGATGAATATGATGATTATATGAATTGAGGCCTCGTGCCGAAAATGATTTGAGAAATAATGAAAAGCATATACATGAGATGGTGGGTGAAATGGAAGTGACTTGGAAAAAGGAAAGGTCGTTGAGGCAATTTGTATATTGGAAAGTATGGAGAGATGAAAAGAGTTTTCGAAAGAAGGAAGGAATGATTTGAGAATGATGACCCTGGGGCAAGGATTGTGTTGAGAAGGTGTGGAGAGTTGGAAAGATGTTTTAGAAGAGGCTTTGGAGTAAAATGTCTTGGTTTTCTAGAGTTTAAGAAAAATAAATTTTTGGGCAAACTTCGGTGAGCCAGAACTTTGGTTTTGATTGATCAAAAATGGTTTTAAGGAAAAGAGTTTGAAGAGTGATTCAAGATTTATAGGATACTTTTGAAACTGTTAAATTTGACCTGGAGAGCAACAGGTTTTGAGGGTTTGAAACCATAAGAAAAACTTTGAAAATTCTGCGGTTGCAGTGAGCTGCAGTGAATCGATTCTACCTGCAACATAATCAATTCACTGAGCCTTTTTCTGAACCAAAAATGAGTTTCAAGTGTAAAGAATCGACTCTCATACTCTGAGAATCGATTCATAAGTCCACAGAGGCCAAATCCCACCAACTAGAATCGATTCTAGCCTTTCAGAGTCGATTCTAATGATAAGTTTTTCTTTTAAATGTTTTCCAATTGTTTCGAGTCGATTTGAAGGGTCTCTGAATCGATTCATATCAAGGCAGAAACGATTTTAATTTGAAAGGGTTGTAGGGAATCGATTCGAAGATAACCGATTCGATTTTGCTTTTAAAAATGAGTTTAATTATGGCTCGTGAATCGATTCGGGAAGAACCAGAATCGATTCACTGGAGCCCAGAGTTTAAATTTGAAGTATAAAATCCTCTTAGAGTCGATTCTTCCTCTTCGGAATCGATTCTAAGGGAGCAGAACTTTGTTTTCGAAGAATTTGATGAGCAAGAAAGATCTCCCATACATTTGATTAAGGAACCACATCTCATGTATAGGGCTCATATACCCCGAAAGGGAAGAGTGTCACTCGAGTTGACATTATGTGAGTCGAAGTAATCAAGGGGACCTGCGGGCTATGCATCCCGACTTACAACAATAGCGGACTATAGGATATGAAATGAAAAGAAAAATGAAACCCAAAGTATATGATGATGATAAAGAACAACGTAAACGTACGTGGCATCGAGCGAGTTGTCCTCGGGGAAGTGCGTCTGATAGTGATCCGGGATATATACTGGATCGGTCGGGTTGGCTATGATAACTGACCGAATGAGCTCATTCTAGCCATAGGAATAGGCATGCATCATGTGCATTTGCTTGACATTGCTTGGGTGTGCCTACTTGTTAGATAACTGATAATTGTTATGTGTTTGCATTGGATGTTTGTATGGTTTGCTTGTGTTTGTGTGCACTATTGGGACTTGGGCGAGAGTAAGATGAAAAGGAAGGAAGTAGAAGATATATGAGTTGAGATAGATGATTAGAAGGAGAATTTGGAGGAAAAGTCTAGTTGAGGGACCCAGTTAGAGTTTTAAGTGAGAGTTGTATGTCGCGCTTTGCGAGGTTAAACTTGAGAAAACCTGAGTGCCAAGTAGTATTGCCTCATTTGATCCTGCTAGCTTATCTTATGTAGTTTCGGAGTCTTTACCGTACTGAGAATCCAATGGTTGGGATTCTCACCCCGTATTGTTCACATGTATTTCAGACTGTAGGTTCATGATCTGGAAGATAAGCGAAGCATCGAGCATAACATGGTCGTAGAAGTTCTCTGCTGCGTTAGTTTGAGTTCTGTTTATGTATGAAGAGATAGGAGTGTCTGTATTTAGAGTCACGTACTGCATGTATGTAAAGCCTAAGCTTCGCAGGCTAAGAGTATCATCGTTGAACCACTTGTACAACTTTATTTTTATATATTTTTAAAGTATGTTTCGAGATAATTTTCCTATGAACTCATAGATATATTAGTCGATTTTAAATAGCCCGTGATAACGGATATGTAAGTCAGAAGGGTCGTAATAACTTACTATTGATTAACTGTGTCTGCGGCGCCGTATCTCAATAGTAGGGTGTTACAATTGCCTTATTACTTAATAATAGGTTAGTATCTGGTTTGGATTGTACATCTTTAATTTATCTAAGGATTGCAATTTGTGTGCCAGATTGGTAGTTGTAAACTTTTGTTCATATATACATGAATGATATAAAACAGGGATCAATAAAATAGTGGCACAAGAACTATAATACCAATTAAAGAGTAACTAAGTCTCACAATACATCTGATTCTGATATTGAAATTATAGCAGCAAAGACAAAACTCTTTGAACATCATATACATCAAGTTCTTAGAAGAAGAGAAGATACCATTGAATTAATAGGGGCAAGTAATGAACATGTTTTATGTTTTGATTATTGAAATAAAATCCATTGTTGCATTTGCATTGCTAATCTTTTGAGAAAATGAATGAATTGAAATTGATCAAAAATTGGAAATTTTATTTGTTGCAGCGTCATATATTTTGTTATGGAGGACCAAAAAAGTATCAGCTGTAATTTTGGTTGGGATGACAGTGATATGGTCTCTATTTATTATCTCTTGAGGATCAACCTCTTCAGCAAGTGAAGTTGTGCTAGGCGAACAAGAAGATGCATATCGATAACAAAGAGTCTTTTTTTTAAAAGCAGGAACTTGTTTTGTAAACATTTTAGATTCCAGCTAGTGTTGTGTGTATATATGAACTAGAGATATATATAAATTGAAGTTCTTATTCTTTTGCCAATCCTATTTCCTACAACTACAACAGATTTAGGAGGTTTGGGAGCATATAGACAAGATGAGGTTTTTTTATTTAATATCATCTAAAAATGAATAATCAAACTAGTAAGTTATAATAATCAAACTCTTTAACATGTGTAATCAAATTGTAAAATTTTAATAATCACATTTATGAATAATCAAAATGCTGAGTTATAATTAAATATTTAAGCGTAGATAATCAAATTATTAAGTTATAATAATCAAACATTTAATCATGAATAATCAAATGCAAAGTTATAATAATAATAATAATAATAATAATAATAATAATAATAATAATAATAAAACACTTAATCATAAATAATCAAACTACTGTGTTATAGGAAATAAATTATTTAAACATAAATAATCAAACAGCTAAATTATAAGAAAGCATTTAAACATAAATAATCAAACCGTCAAGTTATAATAAGATATTGACACATGGATAATCAAACTAGTAAGTTATAATAATCAAATATTAAAAAATGAA
This sequence comes from Stylosanthes scabra, assembly GCA_036250425.1. NCBI lineage: Eukaryota > Viridiplantae > Streptophyta > Magnoliopsida > Fabales > Fabaceae > Stylosanthes > Stylosanthes scabra. Next base: position 2,293 of record JASCZI010272826.1, on the reverse strand, counting down.
TGATTAAAAATTAAAAATAATCAATGTATTTAAAAAAAATTCAAAGCTTGATCATTCTTTGAATCATTTTGAAGCAGAAATTTTTCCTTTTTTTTTTTTTTTGTAGATTCTATCATTTTGAATATGAACAAGTTCCTTATTGGTCAAGCTTGAAACATTGACATGGTTCTCTGATTGTTATTTCATATTTCTAAACTTTTTATTAGTTGCTAAAATAGATACATTACTTTGGTAACTCCTCAAAAATTCCCTTATCCTTAATCGTTCTCTCACTGACTAGATTAATTTTATCCCCTAATCAGTGAGGATTGGAGAGGAATCGAGTGTGGGAGGGTCTGACAGAAAGGAGCTTCACGCAGTGGCGCGGTGGTTGCCGGACACAGCGGTGAAGGTTGTAGAGGAGAGGTTGAGGTATTTTGCAATATAGGAGGAGGGAGATTCAAAGGTTTAAAGCAGGTAAGGGGCCGTGGAGTTCCTGCAGTGGATGACAGTAACGATATTTGCAGTTAAAAAGAGAGAGCTATGGAGGACAGAGAGAGAGTTTGGTTGCAGGGGTGTGAAAAAAAATTAGTTAGACTAAACTGAACTGAAACTGTTTGAAAAAAATAGGTTTTTTAAGTAAAATAACCAAACTGGAATTACAGTTTTTTTTTATAAAAATCAGTTTATTTAAAACCAGTTTTTTATAGTTCAGTTTGGTTTAAAATAAAAAAAATTGGTTCTCAATTTAAATGATTTATTACTACCATTAAAAAAAAGTGACTATTTTTTTCTCTTTTGATGAAAAAGTAGAACTTGTCAAGTACCATGATTTAAAAAATGGATTCAGTAAATACAGATTTAAATATTATTATTTTAATGTTATATTATGTGTTTGGATTGTGGTTTGTCAAACTGAATTTTGAATAAACTGAATTTTATTTTGAGTAGAAGTGAGTTTGTGCCAACATGATTTATGTTGGCAACCCTATGCCAAAATTGATAGTAGTTACTATAAAAGACATGTTATCTTTTCAAGTATGTTTATTTTTTTTAATATATTTTTTATTTTATATTTTTCAGTATGCTATAATTTTTCATTATTATTATTATTATTTATGGTTATTTTTTTTGTTTAATTTGCTCCATCCAATAGGATCAGTAAATTATATTATAAAAAAGATAACAATAATAAATATAATACACAAGAACCACAATTATAAAAGTGTACAATATCAAATAAAAACATTTTTTCAATCTAATGAGCCAAAATTTAAATATTCAGCTTATTTTTCAATTTATCTAATTTGTAAATTTTTTTCTCAAACAACCAAACTCCAGGATTTTAAAAATTGGAAGAGAAAAGGAAAGGGAGGGAGAGAGAAAGAGATAGGGGAAGACGATAGAGAGTGATTTTTTACATGATAAAAATTAATTTTATATGATAAAACTGGTTTCAGATTTTATATATGAAAAATTGGTTTTAGCAAACTGGTGCACTATATTGTAAACTGGTTTTAAACCAATTTGCTATTTGAAAAAACAGTTTGGTTCAGTTTCTAAACCATTTAAAATAGTTTGGTTCGGTTTCAGTTCAGTTTCGGTAAAAACTGAACCACGAACACCCCTAGTTGCAACTAAAGAAAGGAAAACGGTGAAATCTGAAATAAAAGTGAGGTGAGTAATACATGAAATCAGTGGCTACTTTGGATTAGATTTATATAGTATAAAAATACAAAAATACATAGTGGCTGATTTTGGTGTGCAAATAGCATTTTTGTTTATTTTAAAATTATCCATCACAACAGCAAATCCTAAAATTGAGCTTTAATCCTCGATGAATTAGTCCTAGTTCGGCAGCTTGGCCTGCCAAACTGAGGGATACCATGGGAAAAAAATTATCCATCATACTTGATGCGTATGCATCTTTGGTCGTTTTTAGTCTCAATTTCTCTTCATAATCATGTCATTCTTTGTGAATTATGTTCATTTATTGATCAATCAAACAAACTTGATGTTCTTTGAGTTGTGTTTGTGTTTTATAGAAGTTCACTAAGAGTTTTAGGTGATAGAAGACCATTTGAAGAAAGATTGAAGCAAAGAAGATGAAGAAACAGAATTGGGAAGCAAAACAGAGCAAAGACTCCACGCATATGCGTGGAAGAGCACGCATATGCGTGCTACATCAAGTCAAGTCCACGCCTAAGTAACTCTGTCACGCTTAGGCGTGGTAACCAAGCCCATCCTTTGCACGCATAGGCATAGAAAACCACGCATATGCGTGGTGGATCAGCAAGCTCACACAAGACCCACA
>JASCZI010272825.1:0-11245 GCA_036250425.1 Stylosanthes scabra | reverse complement strand
TCAACCCATGACCAAGGCACAAGAACACTACTCCATAATTATAAGAAACAAAATATCAAACACTTGGTGGGCATAATAAGTAAACATAGTAAATAGCAAGAGAAAAAACAAATCAAGATGATCAATGAAGTAAATAAGCAAGAGAATCAACAATTAACACTAAAGGAACAAGAAAATAACAATAGATCATAAGAGAAAATAAAATTCAGCAACAAGAAAATAAGAACACAAGAACATGAAAACTAGAGATGAGAAATAGAGAAAGAGATGAAAGAAACAAGTATAGATTGCATTAATTAAACTAGAGAAGCATTAAACAAGAATTCAAACATGAATTAAATGAAAGAATTTGGCTAGTGAGGGCTGGAAATTGGAATAGAAAACGAAGAACACTAAGAACTAAATGAGAGAAAATGAGAGAGATGGGAAACTCTCACAAATTCCTCCTAAACTATCTAAACTAAGGAAATAAACCTAATGGTAGTGTGTAGTGTCTAGCCTCCCTTGTACTTCCGTCACTCTTCCTTTAAATAGAATGAATTTGGGCTTCAAAGGGCCTTGGCCTAGGTCCAAAGACTTGAAATTTCACTTCTAGCCTTCAATTTGGGTGAAAATCTGCTGCAAGATGCGTGTGCACCATCATTTGCTGCTCAAGCAGCTTTGCTGGCGCAAGAAAGCTGCGTGTGCAGCTTCTGTGTGTTGCGTGGGCAGCTTCTATGTTGCTAGTGAGTTGCTTGCGTAGCTTTAAAGCTGCGTGGGTAGCTTTCTTATTGTGTTGCCAGCTTTTGCTGGTGCTTGTGCAACCTGCTAGCAACTCCACTAGCAACAATCCTTCCTTCTTGATTTTTCTTCATGAATCCTTTGTTTCTAATGCTCTCTTTAGCCTCTCCAAATCATTTCTCAATCCCTAAAATCCTGAAATGCACTAGCAAACATATCAAGGTACCAAGAGGGATGAGATTATACTAATTTCATTCAATTCTAAGGCTAAATTAGCATGTTTATCAATCTTGGAACAATTATGGAAAAGGTTCACAATCATGGTTATTCACAAGCAATTATGTAGTTTTATGTTGATAAACCCATCAAATATAATACGTATTTTATCATGAAATATGGGTTCATCAGTGTACTTGGGGAGAAGTTGTTCTTACTGCTGTTCATGTCATCAATAGACTTCCTTCTTCTATCCTTGGTAACATTACTCCTTTGAGCATCTTTATCATACTTCTCCAGATTATTGCTCTCTTCGTGTTTTTGGTTGTGTCTGTTTTGTCCTCCTTCAGCCTCATGAACATACTAAACTTGAACCTCGGGCTCGCATGTGCTGTTTTCTTGGTTACGGCACGGAACACAAGGGTTATCGATGTTGGGATCCTATCTCTAGACGTATTTGTATATCTCATCATGTTGTATTCTGAGAACATCACATGTTCTCTAGTTTCTCCACTTTTGAGTCAATTCCTTCTACATCATCACCATTTTTCACCAATCCCAATGTTGATCTTTTTCCTAGTGATGATACTAAATGTTCTATCTCAAATCCACCTCTCGAGGCTCATACTCTTCCACCCTCTACATCTCCCGATGATTCCAGACCGGACGATGCTCCTATTCCTGCTGTCATTCCTCCCTCCTATACACGTTCTACTAGGGTAAGAAATCCACCCCCTCATCTTGATTATCATTATTTTTCTACTATTCTTCATCACCATGAACCTAAGTCTTTTCGAGAAGCCTCCACAAATCCACATTGGCAACAAGCAATGTAGGAAGAAATCCAGGCGCTTGACAAAGCACACACTTGGGACTTGGTTGATCCTCCTTCTGATCAAGAAGTTGTGGGTAGTAGATGGGTATACAAGATCAAGACTCGCTCCGATGGGTCTATTGATCGTTATAAGTCACGTTCGGTTGCTCAAGGATGCATGCAGGAGTATGGTATTGATTATGAAGAAACTTTTGCTCCTGTTGCTCGTCTCACATCTGTTTGAGCTCTGCTTGCCATTGCTACAGTCAAAAAATGGTCTCTCAGTTAGATGGATGTGAAGAATGCTTTTCTCAATGGGGATTTAAAAAAGAAAGTCTATATGAAACCACCCCCGGGATATCATTGTTCTTCTAGCAAAGTCTGCCTCCTTCGTAAGGCACTTTATGATCTTAAGCAAGCTCCTCATGAATGGTTTGAGAAGTTCAGCACCACTGTATGCAATCTCGGTTTCACTTACAGTCCTCATGAGAATGCTCTCTTTATTCGTAAAAGTGAACGTCGGGTTGTTCTTCTCCTTCTGTATGTTGATGACATGATCATTACTGGATATGATGTTGATAGCATCTCTGATCTTAAAGCATCCCTTCACCGCACTTTTGAGATGAAAGATCTTGGTTCTCTCAGTTATTTTCTTGGGCTTGAAGTCATATCTTCAGATGACGTGATCTATCTCTCTCAAGCTAAGTATGCTTCGAATCTTCTTGATCGAGCTGGAATTACTGATAGTCGCACTGAGTCTACTCTTCTTGAACCTAATGTCCGGTTCACTCCTATGGATGGTACTGTTTTGCATAATCCCATTCTTTATCGACAGTTAGTAGGATGTCTTGTCCACTTGACTGTCACACGACCAGATATCACCTATCCTGTTCATGTTCTCAGCCAGTTCTTGTCGGCTCCTCGCACTACTCACTATGCAGCAGTTCTTCGCATTCTTCGCTACATCAAAGGCACCCTGTTTCATGGCCTTCATTTTTCTGCTCACTCCTCTTTACTTTTTCAAGCTTACTCTGATGCTGATTGGGCTGGTGATCCGACTAATCATTGTTCTACTACTGATTATTGTTTGTTTCTTGGGGACTCTCTCATTTCCTGGCGAGCTAAAAAACAAACTTTCACTGCACGATCGAGTACAGAAGCTGAATATCGTGCTCTTGCTAACACCACTGTCGAGGTTGTCTCCATTCATTGGCTTCTTGAAGACTTAGGTGTTTCTCAGTCTTCCCCGACTGATGTTTTTTGTGACAACCGCAGTGCTATTCAGATTGCCCACAATGATGTTTTTCATGAAAGCACCAAACATATTGAGATTGATTGTCACTTGTCTAGCAACGTCTTCTTATTGATGTTGTTTGTCTTATATCTGTTGGGACATTGGATCAGACTGCTGATATCTTCACAAAGGCTCATCATCCCACTCGATTTCGGACTTTGGTATCCAAACTCAAGATGGTGTCTTTAGCTCCCACTTGAGTTTGCGGGGGGATGTTAGAGTATCATTAGGTTAATTAGAATCAATTAGAATCAGTTAGCATAATTTACATTATTTAGCATATCTGTATATTTATTGTAGGATATTTTGCTTTTATGGCGTTGATTCCTCTAGCACCTATAAATACCTCTTTGTACATTATATATTTCACAATTCAGAATACACACAATACATTCTCTTCAGATTACTCTTTTGTTCCTAACAGCTAGAAACTATGTGAAGTTTGGACTTGCATTATTGATGATTGGATTGGTTGTTTATTCTGCAGTTGGTGAAGTTCAAGACATTGTTCCTAAACAACAACAACGTTGGAACAAACCATATTATATTGCATCCAAGACTAAGCTTATGAAATGTTTTATCGATTGCAACACAAAACATACAATAGGTAAATTTGATATAATACGTTGTGTTAGAGAATGCTATAGAAAGCATATGAATATTTGATATAATACGTTGTGTTAGAGAATGCTATAGAAAGCATATGAATATTTGATTTGATAGTTTTTAATTAATTTTTACTCTTTTACATGTTTTGAATTATAAAAAAAATTATCAATAAAGTAACAAAAATAATATTCATCTATAACCTCTTCTTATTCTCCCAATTTTTTAATTTAATTTTAAAAAATTAATACCCACATATATATCCGAGAATATCTATCTCCCCTGGTTGGGGAGATTAAATGGAAATCTGTGAATATGTGAGCGAGGACAAAGGGCAGAACAGGATTACCCACCACACATATATACCTATTGTTATTTCTAAACACCAAACCCATTACACGTAACACATACACCGTAACAGAAAAATTCATATCACAATTTTTAATAAAAATCATGTTCCTCCTGTAATATATATTTAATGATAGGGATAAAATATTGTTTTGATCTTAATATTTGGGCTAAATTCTAAATCGATCCCTAATGTTTCCATTATTTTATTTGAATTCCATCTTATTTTGTGTATTAAGTAATTATTGACTAACGATAAATTTTTAAATAGAGTTTCGATCTACGATAAATTATTCCTTATATGTCAGGCTTAAAGATACTGCATAAACGAAAAAAATTCGTGGTTGCTAGCTGTTGAGGTTCAAGTGTGAGTGAGCACTAAAAGTTAGTCCCACATTGAAGGAAACAAAGAGAAGTGAGGAGTTTATAAGATGAGAGATCTATTAACTTGACACCTTAAGGTTTTGAGTTAGATGTGGTGTCTTCTTATCTTGTGTTCCCTCACTTGGTTCCTCCCCGAAAGGACTCCCCGATGGTTTTGCTCCACACGGTGGTCCAACAAGTGGTATCAGAGCCGATGGTTGATCGGTCTGGTTTTAAGGAATATTTATGAGAAGCATCGAAAGTCCTCTCGACAAGGTGGTTCGAGCGGCGAGTCCCGCGGTGTTGTGCGGCGGTGTGATGGACAAATACTCGAATGTGGTGAAGGAGCTAAGAAAGAGGGAGAGTTGAATGCTCAATGTGGAGACTCACACTTGAGGGGGAGATTGTTGAGATTCAAGTGTGAGTGGGCACTAAAAGTTAGTCCCACATTGAAGGAAACAAAGAGAAGTGAGGAGTTTATAAGATGAGAGACCCATTAACTTGACATTTTAAGGTTTTGAGTTAGATGTGGTGTCTTCTTATCTTGTGTTCCCTCACTTGGTTCCTCCCCGAAAGGACTCCCCGATGGTTTTGCTCCCCACGGTGGTCCAACACTAGCACATACAAAAAAGAGTGGTAATAGTAATGCTATCCATGGATATTCAATCTGATCCAACCCAGTCTGATATGGTTACAAACTTGATCCGCAGGGAATTGGTCTATGGGTTGGATAGGGTGTGTGTTGAGGCTTAACACTACCCGATCAGCAACCCGCACCGTTTATATATATATTATGGGTGAGAGTCAAACCAAGAACCTTTTAATGATATAAAATTTCTTCAACTACTAAGTTATGATATTCCATTGAAAACTTAATAATTTCGTTTCTATAAAAACTAATTTTATTTAGTGATTTATAAATATTGTATTTTATTTAAAATATGTGGATAGAGTTAGATACACGTAGGTTAATGGCGAGTAGAGTTAGAGTTGGCATGTCATAAATCTATAAATTAAATAGGATATAATTGAATTTTAGTGAAAAAATAAACCCACAAATAAAATTTGGTTGAATATAAATCCTACTTTATCCATTGTCACCTTACAAAATATCATGGTCAATATAACAAGTAGTACTTTAGTGAGAAAACAAAGGAAAAATGACATTTACGACCCGACAAAAAAAAATTATTAACAACAATAAAATTTGAATACTATTTATTTACTTTTATTGGTTGATTAATATGCATTACCTTTATTTGTTTTACTAATTCAATAGGTGTCTAATAAAAATAATAATAATAAATAGGTGATTGGATAGGTTTCTTACTTATTTGTCGGTGATCCTAAAGCTAATTACTAAATTGTCACATTTTTAAACATATTACTTAGTTGTGACTGATTTTTTCGATCAGCTCCCGACTAAGATGCAGGGGCGGAGCTAGACCCTTTTTTCCAAAGGGCCCAAAACATTTTCCCAAAAAAAAAAAAAAATTAAAGGTTGATAATTTTATCATGTATTTTTAATTATATATATTTATTAATTTTTTCTTTGTGTCATACTATATTTATTATTGATTATATTTGAAATGATTTTTATACCATATTTATTATATATATGTGTGTGAGAGAGAAAATATTTTATAATATATACATTATTTTATGCTCCTATAATATTTAATAAAAATAAGAATAAAGATTTTTAGAAGAAAAAAATAATATATAAAATTACATGAAATAATTATCACTAAATAGTTTCTATTCTAATTTTGAACTCTTTATTATTATTTTTTTATGAAAGACATGAATTCTATTATTAAATAACATAATTGGGCCTTCTAAAATACGATAATAATATCAAGAATGTAACCAGGGTTCGTGGATAACCTACCTTGTGCAGTTACCAAAAGGGAGTTGTACAAAGAATTTGGCATGGATGGATACGTCAAGGATATATATGTATCAAGAAAGAAGCGCAGAAATTCTAAAGGCACATTTGCCTTCGTAAGGTTTTGGGAATATGGCAGAGTGATGAAGGCTATAGCAAGGCTTAATGGTAAGCCCTGGCATGCCTATAAGCTCTTTGTGTCGCTGTCCAAATTCAGAAGAGATGGTGGTCCACGGTGGGAGAATATGGAGCATGAAAAGCACGTTGGCGGTCAAGGAAAAAGACAGACTCAGAAGTGGATTCCTGTGAAGAACAAGATAGGGGAAGGGACGACAACTGGTCAAAGCTTGGCACAGAAACAACACACAGAATTATGCAGAAGAAAAGAGGTACAAGGAGTATGGTCAGAGGAACAAAAGGAGAGACTTCAGAGGAGTTTCCTGGGTGTCTGTGTGAAACTGATTGACTTCAGAAAGGTGATGAATCGGCTGTTGGAGGAATGGAATGGCCCTGGCAACGTTGAGTGCCTTGATGTGGGCCCTTACAAATGCCTGGTCATGTTCTCGTCTCCAGAAACAAGAGATGCTGCAATGAAAGATGAACTCCTTATCTCAATTTTTGACGAAGTAAGACCCCATTGGGAACTAGTTTGGAGTCTCTCCAGACGTGTATGGATTGAAATAATGGGTTTGCTGGTGAACATGTGGTGTGTAGAAAATATCAGTATGATCACCAAATTGTGGGGAAAGATGATATTGATAGATGATAGAACGGAGGCATCAAAGTCTTTTAGCATTGCCAGAGTATTAATTGACAGTTTTCAGTGGGAGGAAATACATGAGTGGATCTCTATTAAAATCGAGGACAGGGTTCTTGATGTATTTGTTAAGGAGTTTGGGTCTGAGGTTTACAGTGTGGAATCTCATCCTGATAGAGGAGTCATTGTATCGGAGACGATGGACGCCACAAACTCGATGCCAATGGTTGAGGAGTCTAGGATGGAAGTGGAAACGTCTCCGGTAACGGATACTTGTGGTAATTTGAATTTGAAGTTTGTTGTGGATCCGCTTATCGATGTGATTAATAATAGCATATTGGATTATGTGCATCAATCGAATTATGGGAGAGAAAATGACGGCGGTGAACATGGGAAATGTGCTACTAAGTTGTAGAGTCAGGGGGTAACTTCTGATACATCCCATGCAGAAGATATGGGTTATGGTGTATTGGACTTTAACCCTGTGGTCCTTGAGGCCCATATTGTTTATGATAACTTGTTTGAAGTGGGAAAAAAGGAAACAAAATTTGATTCATGGTTTGGAGAATGGGGTGGGGGCCCAAGTGTTGAAAATGTGGCGGACTCAGACAAATCCTGCCCGTACCCTCCGGGTTTCGGACCATGTATGGATCATGCCCATGTACATCGCGAATTGGGTAGGGCACAACATTTCCCCCAAATTGCTGCAGGAATCCCTGCGTTTGTAAGTGTGCCAGAACTACCTCCACCTTCTGACGACGAATCGTTGGCGGCCTTGGATTCTGAGAAGGGATATGCTACTTCGGTAGGAGATGAAGAATTGAGCGACGAAACTCTATACAAGATAAACGTGGATGCATTCAGGGGTGTACTGGGGGAGGAAGTTGTTGTCGGCGTGGGTGAAACGGAAGTGACCAGTGTTGTGCGAAGAGACAAAACGAAGACTGGTCACGATCTCCTTACTATCATGTGCCTCCGCCTAGTATTGTTAACTTTGATGGCACTCCCTGTGACATTGAAGCGACGGTACCTGTGTGCGGCCTAATTGATTCTGGTGCTGGGGTGGAGGCGGTGGTCGTGGAGGTCGCCGATCAGCAGTACGGACAGTGGGATAACTTGAGTGATGATCTTCGTGAGGAGGATGACAGCTTTGAAATTGCTGGAGCACGAGAGCTCTGGATCAAGGGGGTTTATCATTCGTTAGTAGTGATGAAGATGAGATTGTTGACAGACTGACCAACCGTAAGAGAGGGGGCAAAGGTCGTTCTAGAAAACAGAGGCTATCAAGGAAGCCACCATGTATTCAAGGAAGAACGTTGGCTACTAGAAAATTGAGGTCAGGGTCTAAATCTTTACTCAGTTGAAATTGTTAATGTGGAATGTGAGGGGGATGGGGGGTAGTGGTAAAGTAGAAATGATGAAAGGGTTTTGCAGAAAAAATTGCATTGATTTCCTTGGTGTTACTGAAACTAGGAAGGAACAAATTGACTGTAAATACATCAATAGCTTCTGGAATCGTAGGGAGGGTGTCTGCTGGGAGTTTGTGGAATCTATTAATATGTCTGGGGAATTGCTATGTATCTGGAATGATTATTTCTTCACTTGCAATGAGGTCTTGAAGTCTACTAGATGGTTGCTGCTGAAAGGAAAACTAGTTGACAAGGGCTTTGAGTGTGCTATCTGTGTGGTGTATGGTCCTCAACTGAGAGAACAAAATATTGCCTTTTGGGAGGAGTTAAGTAAAGTTAAGGGAGATTGTAATGTGCCTCTATTAGTTGGGAGTGATTTTAATGAAATCATTGATGTATCTGAGAGGAAGGGGTGTTGTTCGTTATCCCAGAATAGCCAACTGCTTAAAGAATGGATGGAGGCCCATGAGTTTGTTGACTGGGAATTAAATGGGAGGAAATACACTTGGTATGGGGGCGCAGTTGTAGTAGAATTGATAGAGGCTTAGTTGATGTTGAGTGGATTTTGATGTTCGAAGACTTACATCTTAAGGGGTTGAATAGATCCTTATCTGACCACTGCTCACTCCTGGTGTGCCTGGATGAGTTGGATTGGGGGCCTAAACCTTTTAGGTCTCTGGATTCTTGGTTAAACCACGATGGCTTTAAAACTTTAGTCAGAGATGAATGGGCTAAATTGGGGGATGTGTCATTTGGTCTAAATTGAAGATGCTGAAGAATCCTCTCAAGACATGGAATAAAGACAAGTTTGGTGTAATAGAGCATAAATTAATTGTTATTGAGAAAGAAATACAACTGGTTGATGAGTTGACAGAATTGGGGAAGTCTAATGAATGTATCATGACTAGAGGTAGAGCGCTAAGGGTACATGCTGAAAAATGGTACGAGAAGAAGGCTTGTTACTGGAAACAGATGTCGAGATCAAAGTTTGCTAACCATATGGATAGGAATACTAAGTTCTTCCATGCTGTAGCAATGTCAAGAAAAAGAAGGAAAAGAATTGAGGTTTTGAAGATAGAGGGCAGAAGCTACAAAGGTAAAGTGAGAATCTTGAAAGAAGTTAGGAGGTATTTCAAGAATCTCTACACTGAAGACAATTTCCTCCGGGCAAACATTGCGTATTCCCTGCTGAAGAAGATTAGCAGTGACGATTGTATTTGGCTGGAGAGAAGCCCGACTATGGAAGAAATTAGGGGGGTGGTGTGGGATTGTGAACCTTCTAGAGCTCCTAGGCTAGATGGGTATAATTCTAAATTTGTTCAGAAGATGTGGGATGTAATTGGCAGCAGCTTTTGTAAGACGATAATGGATTTCTTTGACACATATTTTGCCCAAGGAAACGAACTTGACTTGGGTGGCTTCGGCTTTGAAAGAAGATGGTTCTACAGATCTGCAGGACTTCAGGCCCATTAGTATGGTGGGCTGCATCTATAAAGTGATAGCAAAAGTGATTGCAGGTAGATTAAGGGTTGTTCTTCCAGACCTGGTGGGCGAGGTACAAACAGCGTTTGTGAGTGGGCGGAAAATTCATGATGGTGCTCTGATCGCTTGTGAAGTCGTGCACTGGCTGAAGAAGAGTAGAAATTCTGCATGGTTGCTTAAACTTGACTTCCAAAAGGCCTACGAGAGGGTGAAATGGGAGTTTGTAGATCTAGTTTTAGAAAAAATGGGCTTCGGTGTGCGTTGGAGAAAGTGGATCGGGTGCTGTCTTACATCTTCCATGTCTATCCTGATTAACGGTATCCCTACCAAGCCTTTTGACTTGAAAGGGGTCTAAGACAAGACAATCCTATCTCGCCTTTTCTTTTTGTTATTGTTGGGGAAGTGCTGACTAGCCTGCTGAGGAAGATACGGGGCATGGATTTGATCAAACCTCTTGTGATTGGGAAAGATCAGGTGGAACTTACACATCTGCAATTTGCAGATGATACCATTATGTTCTGCCCGTGCGATATTGATACCATCAGGAACTATAAGAGGATGCTAAAGGGCTTTGAGTTTGGTTCTAGCTTGATGATAAATTTACAAAAATCTGCGGTTATTGAGCTGAATTGTGTCGAAGAGGAAACTAGGAGAGTTTGTAAGATGCTGAACTGTAATAAGGTTGCACTCCTAATTGAATATCTTGGTATCCCTCTTGGTGCAAACTGGAGAAGAATTGAAACATGGAAGCCGATCATACAGAAAGTGGAGAATAGGCTGAAAGGGTAGAACGGTAAACTAAATACTAAGGCTGGAAAAATTGTTTTAATTAAAGCTGTCCTTAATAGTCTCCCATTGTATTATATGAATATTTTTAGGATGCCTAAAGGTGTGGTTAAAAAAATAGTGTCTCTACAGAATAGGTTCTTCTGGGAGAAAGGGGATGGTAGCAGACGTATGGCGTGTTAGTCACGTAGCACGGATACTCAAGAGGGGGTGAATTGAGTATCTCAATAACAATGAATAATTTTTGCGGAAACGTAAATATCTAAGAATAATAAACAACACAAGTGCTTGTACTAGTATTTTTCCAAGGGACTAAGTCAATTCCTAGCCACTTATAAGGAGCTTGTAGTTTCCAAGAACACTTGATATAGATTTAAAAGACTTGAAATTAAATAACTCAAGTATTTTTGCTTAGTATTTTTCCGAGGACTTAAGCCACTTCTTAAGTACTTATAAAGAGCTTTTACTTAGCAAAGATGCTTGTGAAAATAAATAACGGAATTGTAAAAGATAAGGGATAGAGATTGATACACAAGATTTATAGTGGTTCGGCGTAATCTTC
>JASCZI010272824.1:6213-18944 GCA_036250425.1 Stylosanthes scabra | reverse complement strand
CCCCCCCCCCCCCCCCCCCCCCCCCCCCCCCCCCCCCCCCCCCCCCCCCCCCCCCCCCCCCCCCCCCCCCCCCCCCCCCCCCCCCCCCCCCCCCCCCCCCCCCTGGAATGGAATCTCATGCAAAAAGGAGTAGGACCACTTTCTCTTTCTCTTGCTTGCTGGGAAGATGAGATGAGAATATGTTTATACGGTCAAAGCAGGTCAAAAGCTTACAATGTAGGACATCATTGCTCAGACTCCTCTACACACACTACAGTGGGACCACCCCCTCTCCCTCCCCCTATCACCTCCTGGGGAACCCTGCCCCCCTTTCTCTTTCTCATCGGTCATCACACTTTCAAACTTGCTCCGTCAATTCTATTATTTTGCCTTTCAATAATGGAATATAATTCCACTCATAAAATCATGCTTGGAATACTTTTTTATTTGCGTTTTTCATTTAATTTTTAGTGTTTTTTTAAATAATAAAATTAATAAAAAAATTTTGTTTTCACTTTTTCTTTTACAAAATTCAAAAATAAAAAACATTGAAAATAAAAACAAAAACTAGAAATATAACTTAAAAGCACTCTTAATTCATTTCGAAGTTATATTAGATGAAAAAAATTTGATAGGCATGCGTAAGTATACATAATTTTTTTTTATTTTCTTAGTGTATTTATTTTTTTCTATTTTTATTTCTTAATTATTGATAAAATAAATAAATAATTTTAAATTTTATAAATATACAATTATAAATTTTATACATATAAAATTATGGATATTAAATTAAATAAGATAATTTTGTGTTTATTATTGTCTTTATAGCATTATTTATATTAGATTATAGTCTAAAAATATTATAATATATATTTTTAATTTACCTTTTTAATCTCTTAATCGACATTATGTAAAAAAGAAAATTTTCTTAATCAGCAATATCTCATTGGTTATAAAATACTTTTTTTTTTTCTAGTGTGTAACAAATATTATAAAAAGGACATTGTTCTGGTGCTGTTCTAAAATTAGAGGTAAGTTATTCTTTCTTGTATATTGTCGCAAAATAAATTTAATTGCATATGTATTTGGCACATGAAATAAATCTTTCTACATATTGCATTTGAATATAGAATATCATGTTTGAATGATTAAAATTTAAATTATAGATAATTAATTTACTGTATTATTTCCATTGTCGACTACAAAGATAGGAGACTACAAGAAAACCATCGACCTTCACTAAATACATTAAAATTGTGCCGGTTATGTTAAAGCGGCCGCTAAATCTACGTTGTGAAAATTTTTTTTTTATAATATTTAAGAAATAAATAATAAAAATAATATTTGATATTACTCCAATCTAATCTTTTTCAGAATTAATAAAATATTTAATTATATGTCAAATTAGTCAAATGTACTATTATTTCATGTGTTAAAACGTACAAAATATGGTATTAATATAATACAATATAAAAAAAATAATTTATACTCAAACAAATTGTCTTATAAACTACTTGTTAATAAAGTTAATAATAAATTTCCTTATGTATAGCAAAAAATCCCCCCTTGTATGTATAATAAGTATTCCTATTTTGGAAAGTCTTGAAAGCCAACATAATTAGGAGCCAATACACTTGATAATGAATTATGGATGATAACTCATATAGTTTCGGATGATAAAATTTTTTATTTCGGATGATAAACTTTTGAATTTTATATGATAACTTAATTATTGGCTCCTTAAGGGCTCCTAGTGTTAATTCCGTAGCATTGTTGTTTCTATTTTTATTTAGGAGGTAATGAGTTTTTTGTTTCCTTAAACCATATCAGATCAATTCATTTTTTGGATTTTGTTTCAACAGATTCCTTAGGTAGATTATTTAAAATGGTGTTAATGAAATTGATATTGTCCACTTGATGAGTATCACATCTAGATCTAATGTCGATGGATTATTAGCGAATGAATATGATTGGTCAGAGAAAATAAGAAATAAGAGAAGGCAAATGTGCAATGGTTTTCTCATAATTGTTACTCTGGAAACAATGTTTGTTTCTTGAAGGGAACAGTGGTGATGCAAAGTAACCTGCAGTTCACATATGATATGAGAAGTTAAGAGAGAGAGAGAGAGAATAAAAATTATTAGAGTAATCATATGATGTAAGGTGCAGGCTAGGCCCGGTTCCTCAGTGTTTGATGCCACTGCTGGCAGATTAATTGTACTCTTCAACTCTGAGAAAAGTAGATTCTATACTATTCCTGTCTCACTTTGCTTATGGGAATATATTTCTCCAAATATATCCTTCTCTTTTATTCTTTTTCTCCATAATTCTCCTTACTTACTTTCTTTCTTTTGCGGTGAAAATTTATAGTAAACTTTTTTTTATGGAATATATATATATATATATATATATATCTCTAAGAAATTTTTAAAATCTTTTCTGTATATTATGATAACGTTCATATTTTCAAAAAATAAACACACACATATAATTCGTTTTAAGAACTAAGATAATAATTAAGAGAATAAATTAGACTTTTTATCATTATCATTACTCTTAATTCTATATATATCATTTAGATGTAACATAATTTTATTTTGATGTTGATAAGATCAGTGATAGATGCATAAGAATACAATAATTTTGTCTTTGTAAATTGGAGTATTTTGAAAATTACTCCATATTATTAATTTTTTTGATAATTTATTCTCCATATTATTATTGGCTTCTATATATAAATAAAAATGTTTGCTGAAACAAACTATAGCATGCATTCTGATATTATTGTTGTCCTTTTAATTTGATGGTTTCGTGAATTGTTGAACTAGAAAATAAATTAGCGTCATCTTTAAATACATGAAAAATAACATGATATGATATGCGTGCTCAAAGCTATATAGAAGAGATAAGGCAAATTCTGTAAGATTCTTCACTGCCATATGAAAACTGCGGTGTGTTCTTGTCTATTTGTGTGCAAGTATACGAACCATTATATTTACGCATAGGGTGTGTTTATCAGGCCGGTCTTTCTTATCTCAGTCTCCATTCAAAATATATTTTAGGCTCAGGGAGAATTCTAAAGAACAGAGATTAAATTATTAAAAAGAATTTTTTTATACAAAAATTATTAAAAATAATTATATTAGCTGTTAAGTGAGTTTGTTAAAGGATAGTTTTGTCTTTTGATAACTATGAGTCTTAGTATATATTACATTTGCTTTGTAATATGAAACAAGATGGTTAATGAGATTTCACTTTTACTCTTTCTCTTATCTCAATGCTCTCTTGATTCTTTACTGCTGCAACTTCTTTCTTGTTCTTTGTTTCTACATCTTGATTCCTCTTAGGGGTGAGCAAAATTGATCTGAACCGAACAAACTCTACGAGCTGAACCAAACAAATCAATAACCGAAAAAATAAAAATCCAAAAAAATCAAAAATTCTCATTTTGCGGTTTTTGACTGGTTCTGTTCGATTTTTCATTTTGATTTGCAAAGATTGAGCCAAACCGAACCAAATCAAACCGGTGAGTGTAATGCTTATATGTTAAAATTATTTTGTACCCCTCCTTAACACTAATATTATACATTAGCCCCAACACAAAAAACCCTAAATGAGACACCGAAACAGATCTCACTTCTTTTTCACTCAATACAGCGCCGTCCCACACTCTCCCACTCCTGCCCTCACCCCTCTTTCAAACTGCCAAATCCACTCTCCGCGCAATCACCGTCCACCACTCTTCTCGGTGTTGCAGGCTCGAACCCCCGTCCACCTCTCTTCAGTCTTCTTGTCGTCGCAGCCCCATCGTCCTCTCACTCGTCTCGGTTATCCTCTTTACAGCGCCACCGTCGACGCTGTGCTGTGCCACCGTCGCCGTCCCAGCAACGTCGATCTAACGGTTCATATTTAATGCTTCAAACCGAGTTCATTTCAGTGCTTCTAGTTCTATTTTCTATATATAATTTTTTTTAAATGTCTGCTTTGTTCTCTCTTCAATTTCTTCTTCTTACTTTGTTTCTCTTAGCTGAAGAAGCAAGTTTTCAGTTTTCACTGCAAAAAAAAAAAAAAAAGGAAAAGGGGAAAAAAAGAAAGAAACTTTTTTTAAATATTATTATTAATTTCTTTTCTTTGCACTTGTTAAAGCTTTGATCTTTGTGTAAATTGGAAGAGAAAGACAATTGGGTATTTGAGTTTTGCGATATAAAGAGAGATTTTTTTGGTTTAGTTCCAAAAGTGATGCAGGGAGTATTATAGCTAGAACTATATATACATTGGCACTTCATAGTCCAAACTTTGAATTGATAGTGTGAATATAATTAATTTCCATATTTTGACTACTGCCTGCCAGGGACTACTATCAATGATGATGCAGGTAGGTTTTTCTATTATTTTTTAATTTTTCTATTTATTATTATTATTATTATTATTATTATTATTATTGTTGTTGTTGTTATTATTTGTAATTTATAGAAGAATTTGCATTTATTGAAAGCTTTTGCATTTGCTTTGAGGATGATTTTGGTGATGATTCGAAATGAACATTGATGATTGATGAGACTAAAAATGTTCATATATTTTATCCCAATTACTTAGGATTTTATAACATTTGTGCATAAATGAATGCATATTTGATGAATATTTGTTTGAGTCCATAAAATTAGAAAATATCAAATTAGTGTCAAGTTTGTGTAATTTTGCATCATATTTTGTTAAGGCATTAATTTGGGCTCTAAACTAGTTATATGCATGTTTACAACCAAAATTATTTTCGTATTTTGAACATAAATTTTTATGTAGAGCTCCAAATTCTACATACTTTACATGCTTGGAAAGATAAGAGAAATATCTACAATTGTTTCTGAATAGGCACTTGAAAATTCGGATTTTACAAGATCAAAACTGACTCGCAATATAAATCTGATGTTCAGACTTATGAATTTAGGCAACATCTAATTATTGGAGCACAACTATAGCTAGAAATATCCTTTCAATCTCAAACCACCGCCATTGGAATCATAAGATCTGTATCTACAACTTTTTAAAAGATTGCAAATTAATTCGTTGATTTGAGGTATGAACTGAACCAATCAAGATGAAGGATCTGCGCAGTCAAATATGTCAAGCTCAGTTTGCAAGATTTTCAAATAGCTGTAAAGAATTGATCATATCTAACTCGTGTCTGATTGTATTTCTGCAAATTCGGAGTCTAAATTCAAGAACTATTCATCCTCCACAACTTTGTAGTCAATGCTCAAGCTCATTCGACCATCTAGAAGGAGTAAACAGGCTGTCAATAAAACAGGACAGATTTCCGTGGGATTGTGACATGCTGTAGTAAAATACGTATATCTCTCTCATTTCTTAACGTATTAAAGTGATCTTTGTGGCTAAATTCACATGAGAGATAAAGCTACAATTTTATTCAGGCCCAAATCCGAATTCGCACGAATTCTAGCTAGAAAATGAGAACAAGTTGGAGTTGATGATGTAAGCAATGATTTCAGCAACAAGGGTAGTTTTGGAATTTCACATGTAATATTTTTCCTATATAAAGGGCACCAAACTCAGCAATTTCGCAATATGGAGACCCAAGAATTCAGATCATAAACACTCTCTCATAATTTAGTTTAGGATTTTAGTTTTATAATTTTAGGAATTTAGTTCTTTTAATTTGGTTGTAGTTTGTTTATGTTGCATGCAATGCATTTCTAATCTTGGAATACCATATTTACTTCCTTGTCATTTTACTTTCTTGTTATTTAATTTAATGTTATTCCGTTGAGGAGTGGAATCACCCCCTTCAAGGAATGTCTTTATTTTCTTTCTTTATGTTTGACTAATTTTCTTTACTGATTCAAATATCTAATCATTAGCTTAAACAATTGATAATATGGTTAATTTATACAAAGGTCAGTAGTGTAAATTACATTTTCTCTTATTCGAATAATTGGAAGGTTAGTACAATTAGTCTAGATAAGAAGATATCGTTAGCATAAATTAATCTGAAGGTTAGTAAGATTGGTTGTGTTGAGAGAAAAAATTAAGATTAGATTCTGGTGTGAATCTAGGCTAGCTAATTAGATTTAATAGCTAATCTAGATTATTTAGAAGGTAATGGTTATTCTTTCTACTTAATTGAACATTAGTTAATCCTAACGGTGTTTAGGACTTATTGGAATTAGTAAGTCTAAATTAATTAGGGGTATCGGTTGATCTTCTAGTTGTTTAAGATTTATTAATTGCTAGAATTGAAATGAGGAATTAATGAGCGGTTGCCTTTGATTACTCATTAGCCACATGATAATTAAACTTTACTAAGTTATTATAATATAACAGTGGGAAAGGATTATCGAATCAGTGTTTTCAATTTATAATTAATTTTCTTAGTCTCTTTAAAACATTTCTCCAAACAATTTCACTAAATTTACAATCAACTGTTTATTTCCTTCAACGAGGTACAATCTGGGCACATCAATAGAGCTATGCTTATGGAGTGTTCCAGTATTTTTTATCTTTTATAAACTATTTTCAAAACTAACTTGGTGGGATGGTGAAAACGACATCACCGTTTCTTCTCCATCAATGATGCACCTTAGTCATTTCTTTTGTTGTTCAACTTTTGTGTTCTCTCTCAAGACATTTTTGAGTTATTGTGTTTCATTAATGTATTGTATGATTTATTTTATTGGACTTTGAGTTAATATGTAACTTTGTTGTATTGTTAAGTTGTTGGTTGAGTTGTGACATGACTTAAACAATTTGGTATTTTTAATTTGAATGGAAAGCTCGGTTCCAGTAGCAGGAATTTGATGTCTGTCATGACATGAAACATGCTATTTTTTAGTTAGGTTAAAAAATCGAATAGATCGAATCGAACCAAACCGATATATGGGTTTGGTTTGGTTGGCTTTCTTAAAAAAAATGAACTAAATCTAACGTAACATCGGATCGGATGACTTTTCGTCCAAAATCGAACCAAACCGCACCTGCGCTCACCCCTAATTCATCTATAACCAAGATCTTAATATGGTATTAAGAGCTTGATTTTCTGGGCATTTTTCTTCGCCTCTTTGTCTATTTGTTGCCATGGAAATTACTCTTTTTGACTCCACCACCAAGAAGTTTTCTCCACTTGCAGAGAAGCTCAACGAATTGAAGACAACTACTTCACTTGGCGATATCTCGCACTTCTTACCATTAAAAGTCTTGGCATGGAGGATCATTTGGATCCAACAAAGGTCCCAACTCAATTTGTGACTGATGATACGAAGAAGACATCTACTGAATCTGATTCCTACAGAACCTGGAAATATCAAGATCTCACCCTTGCTACTTGGCTCGTAGCGTCAATGTCTGACACCTTCAAGAATAAAGTAGTTCATATCAAACAATTTCATCAAGTTTGGTCCAAAATTTAAGAATACTTCACTACTGCAACATCAGCCATAATACAAAGCCTCATGACTCAGCTCAAATTTGTGAAGAAAATGGGTAGTATTTCTGATTATCTTGCAAAAATAAGGAAAATAATTGATTCTTTAAAAGTCATTGGTTATGATGTTCGAGATGATGATCATATTCATGCCATTATGGTGAGCTTCCTAATGAATACACAGTATGTACCACAAGTATTATTATTTAGATGGGATCTTTACGAGTTGCTGAAGCTAAATCTTCTTTAATAGCTTTTGATGAAATAGCTGAAAAACATAAAAGTACCAAATCTGCAATGGCAATAGAAAATCTTACATAAAACTTCAACTTCAATAGAGGAGCACCTCGTGGCAGAGGTAGAGGTGGAAGGGACAATAGAGGAGGAGGACGATTCAACTTCAACAATCTAAGACCTCAATACCAACTTTGTGGTAGGCAGGGCCATGTTGTTTGGAATTGCTACTATAGATTTGATGCTGATTTCAATCCTAATCAAGGAAAATCCAACCAACAACTAACCATTCCATATGCTAATTCCCAACCACCACCACCTTCTGCAAATTTTCATCAACCTAGGGCTTACATTTCTACACCATCATCTGTCAGTGAAGCTTCATGGTTCCCCGATTCTGGTGCTAGTCACCATGTTGTTAGTCACGAAGCACAACACTCAAGAGGGGGGGTGAATTGAGTGTTTAAACAACAATAGATAATTTTCGCGGAAACGTAAATGACTTTGAATATAAACAACTCAAATGCTCGTACTAGTATTTTTCCTTGGATTTAAGTCAATTCTTAAGTACTTACAAGGAGCTTTTACTTTCCAAGACACTTGTAAAATATAGATGACAATAATTAAAGAGATGAAGGATAGAGATACGATACACAAGATTTATAGTGGTTCGGCACAATCTCTTTGCCTACGTCCACTCTTTCTCAATCGCAATTGAGATATCCACTAAACCACCAAGCTTCAAGGTGCTTGACAAACCTATACAACAAGAGCACTTGAATCTAACACCTCACGGTATCTTGATCACCAACGAATAACCCACTCCACTCGAAGTATTCCAACTTCAAGATTTTCCCTTGAGTGCTTATCTTGGTATCCTCACCGGCTATAGTGTTTATCAAGTCTCACACCCTTGGAGAGTCACACTCCAAGTCACTCAAACAAAGAGATATAGAATTTGAGAAGAGAAAGAATTACAACTCTCAAAATAGAGTAGATGAATACAATTGAAGCTCTATGAACTAATATTTGGTTATCTCTCAAATATGTGCAAAAATCACTTTGAAATTATGTGAAAATTGAAGCATAAGCACAAGAATACTTAGAATTGATGTTGTGTATGAAATAAGGCTCAAAACTATCAATTTATAGACTTCCCAAACAATTTAGCCGTTATGAATAGTAAGTCACTGTTCACTAGCCGTGGGAACAGTAATTTACTGTTCACTAGCCGTGTGAATAGTAATTTACTATTTACTGGCCGTAAAAACGTATTTTTACTTTTTACTGGCTGTAAAAATGTATTTTTACTGTTCACAAAAGACATATATATATCAATCTGAAGCTCCGGACGTTAGCTTTCTAACGCAATAAGAACTGTATCGTTTGGAGTTCTATAGCTCAAGTTATCTCCACTTTAGTGCACAAAGGTCAAGATTGACAGCATGCACTTAAGCCTTGAACCAACAGATTTTCACAAAACAAGTTATAAAACATTTACGGCTATTGTTTTCGTAAATCCTTTTCTTCAAAAACATTTTCTTGTGTATGTGTGAGAGAGATAATAAACTTTGATTCTTAACAAGAAGTTTACCTAAATCCTAAGATACTAAACCATCTTCAAAGCTTGCGGACTCGTCTTCTTGTCTTGTTGCTTCCTTTCAACGCTTATCCTCAACTTCAATGTTTGTCATTCATCAAAACCTAATCAAATGAACTTATACATATTGTAACATGATTAACACATGTCACAGTAGATTCAGGAAATCTTCTTACCTTTTTCTCTGCTGTTAATGACAATGATCAACTTTAAGTAGGTAATGGTCAAGGTATACCTATTCTTGCTTCTGGAACTTCAATTCTTTTTTATCCTAAAACTAACATTGCATACTTATTGAATGATTTGTTACATGTTCCTTACATTACACAAAATCTACTAAGCATTTCTAAATTTGCTGCTGATAATCATGTATATTTTGAATTTTGGCCTAATGATTGTTTAATCCATGATCAGAATACCAAAGATCTGCTCCTACAGGGCAAGACTAGGAATGTAATCTATATTTTTGAGAATCTCAAGATCCCTAGCCAAAATGATAATAGCTTAGAAATTGTGTGTAATTTTGTAAATCCCTCACTTTGCTCTAATAAGTCTGTTTGTGAACAATCTGATGCTGTTGTTACTATAAAAGATAGGCCTACAAAATTTATTAATTCTTGTGTTGCTCCGAGTTCTTTGTACTCTACTTCTCATAAGCACAGTTCTATGAATAAGAAATCTGATGTTCAACTTTGGCATAAACGCTTAGGCCATAGTGCTATCAAAACTGTTTTAAATGTTCTTAATAAGAATTTTGATTTCCCTGGCTCTCTATCTCAATTTCAGCATATATGTGAGATTTGTTCTATTGCAAAGATGCATAAACTGCACTTTTCTACTACTGACACAGGCTATTATGTCCCTTTAGATTTTTTTTGCTAATCTCTGGGGTCTTGCCCTTGTTAATTCTAGAAGTGGTTTTAGATATTATATATGTTTTGTTGATGCTTGCACCAAATATACTTGTATATATCTATTATCCAACAAGTCACAAGCTTTTACTGCTTTTAAACTATACAAGTCTTTTATGGAAAAGCAAAGTGGATGTCAATTGAAATCATTACAAACTGACAAAGGTTTAGAATTTCTTTCCAAAGAATTTACCGCTTATCTTGCTAATGAAGGCATTTTGCATAGACAATCATGTGCATATACACATCATCAACAAGGAAGTGTGGAAAGAAGACATAGACACATCACAGAGATGGGACTTAGCCTTCTTGCCACAACTTCCTTGCCCATGGAATTTTGAGAAGATGTCTTTCTTAGTGTCATTTTCATCATCAATAGATTACCTACTCCTATTCTACAGAATAAGAGTCCTTTTGAGGTTCTGTTTCACCAAGTTCCTGGCTATAATTTTTTTAAAGTTTTTGGATGTGCATGTTATCCTTATTTAAGACCCTATAACAAAGTGAAGTTTGCTTACAAATCTGAATTGTGTCTATTCTTGGGTTATGATTATCAACACAAAGGGCACAAATGCATCATAAAGATGGAAAGGTTTATATAATTAGACATGTTAAATTTTATGAAAATGTTTTCCCATATTATAAATTGTTTGGCAAAATAAATCTGAATCTAATGCTACTTGTTTATCTCAAATTGATAAATCCTTTTATAAAATTACTACATCTATGAAAGCAAATGCTTCACCTTCACCACAGGATACCAACACTAAAATCTCTACTACATCATCACCAATACACAACTTACCTTTTACACCTACTCATTTGCAAACTGACTCATCATACACAACTTCTCCTACTTCTTCCAAAACTTCTAATATTTCTAATGATACTCAACCTATTTCCTCTGCACAAAATGAAATGATTTTGTCTTCTAATACACCTCCGCCTGGTCCACCACAAAATACTCATAATATGATCACCCGAGCTAAATCTGGCATTCACAAACCAAAAATTCTCACTACTATTGTTGTTCATTGTGATCCTTATTTTATTGACACTATTCTTAAGAATGTTACACATGTCTTACTATGCCTTCATTGGAAGAAAGCAATGGACATTGAATATAGTGCCCTTATGAAAAGCCAAATTTGGCAGCTGGTCAATCTTCCTCCCAATGCTACTAGTGTTGGAAGCAAGTGGGTCTTTGCCATCAAATCCCTCATGGAAAAATTTTAAGGTATAAAGCAAGGCTTGTTGGTAAGGGCTTTCATCAAATCGAAGGCATCAATTACAATAAAATATATAGCTCTGTGGTAAGACCTACAACTGTAAGATTACTCTTCTCTGTAGCAGTTTCTTTAGGATGGCCACTAAGACAATTTGACTTTGATAATGCCTTTCTAAATGGTAAATTAGAAGAAACCATGTATATGCAACACCCTGAAGGTTATTCTCATCCTAATTCTTCTCTTGCTTGCCAATTACATAAAGCCATTTATGGCTTGAAACAAGCACCAAGAGCTTGGTTTCAAACTCTTGTTGCCACTCTTCACAGGTTTGGGTTTTACAATACAAAATTTGACACTTTTTTATTTGTTAAAAATGCATCTAGTTATGTGATTTACTTAATTGTTTATGTTGATGATATTATAGTGACATGAAATAATGTGAAAGAAATTAATAAGTTCATGATGCATGGGCATCATTAAGGGTTATTCCTACTAATTTATACATAATTTAGTTCATAAATAGCTTAATATTCATTGTAACAAGTCAAGTTTTCAATCAATTAGATACTTTGAGTATTTTGTCAATGATTTACAGGAAAATTGGATAAGGAAGCTTGAAAAGCAAGAAATCAGAGGAAAAAGAAAACAGAGGAGCAAAACAGAGGAGTTTGGACCAAGTTGTCCACACCTAAGCGTGGAAACCAAAGTCTAGGCGTGGACAAGCACTCCTAGAAGACCAGAGAACCAAGCCTAGGCACCCAACACCAAAGTCTAGGCATGAAACCAGAATTCTAGGCGTGAAGTTCATCCTTGCATTCACGCCTAGGCGCCTGTCCAAAAGTCTAGGCGTGAAACTAGAAGTCTAGGCGTGGCACCCATGTCAAGCACTCACGCTTAGGCGCCAGCACCAAAGTCTAGGCGTGAGTCACATCTATGTATCCACGCCTAGGCGTGGGCTTTCACCACTCATCACGCCTAGGCGTGACTTGCAGCAAACAGAAGACACATGTGCCAAAGTCTAGGCGTGGAGCATAAAGTATAGGCGTGAACTGCAACAAGCACAGAAGGCACCCCAGCACTAAAATCTAGGCGCCCAAGACTTGGCAAATTCTGCAGAATTCAGATTTTGATGAATTTCATTTCAAGAGAATTTGTAATTCATTTAGGATTTGTAAATCTATAAATAGGTGAATTTTCAATGATCAAATTATGGTTAGATAGTAAGAGAGTTAGATACTTTAGTTAGAGAATTTTTCTGATCATGAGAAATTACTTTGTAACATTTCCTTGAATCAAAGATATCAGTCTTCATATTTTCCAGAAATCAGAATTCCATCTTTCTC
>JASCZI010272822.1:8474-22953 GCA_036250425.1 Stylosanthes scabra | reverse complement strand
TTCTTTATTCTTAGATATTTACACTTCCGCGAAAAATTATCTATTGTTGTTTAAACACTCAATTCACCCCCCCTCTTGAGTGTTGTGCATTGTGACTAACAGGAACTAGTTGTCAATAGAGCATACGCGTTTCATATCGTAGGAAACAAGAAAAATGGGAAGTGAGGAGTACAATGACCCCCATTCTTGCGTGTAATCGTCCATAGGACAAGATCACGGGCGCTTAGATTCGAAAGTGATAGCTCAAGCCATCTTCAAGTTGGTTCAGGCTGATCCAAGCGTTGGTATAAAAGTTCTCCAAGGTTCAATTGAGAATCACTTCGGTTACAAGGCCTTGTACAGAAAAGTCTGGCTTACAAAGCAAAGTGTTATTGCCAAGATATATGGAGATTGGGAAGAATCTTATAATGAACTCCCGCGGTGGCTCTTTGCAATGCAGATGTATTTACCAGGTTAATGTCAATTATTAAGCAAATTTAATTTTCTAATTTGTTTCTTATAAATTTACGTTTTTTCAATTTTCGATGGTTAATACTTGGGTCGAGCTGGTTACTCAACCATACCCAGGGAGGAAGGGTGTTCTATGTTCCAAAGAGTGTTTTGGACATTTCCGCCTTGTGTTGAGGCGTTTAAACATTGTGATAAACCTTATTTTGATGGTTTATTTTGTACTTAAATTAGAGGTTTTATTAACATAAACTCACATAAATAGTTAGTGAATGAGCATCCTTGTGAATTCATACTTAATTATGCCTTAAATGAGAAAATGCATGTTTTTGAGCTATAAAATTCAATTTAATTTCACTTTCATGTCATTCGATGCCTTTGATGTGTTTGTTTAAGTGTTTGAAGGTTTAGGAGGCAAGGATGACTTGAAAAGAGTGTTGAGAGTTTGCATTTTGGATAATTATGAAGAAAAGAAGCAAATGGCAAGTTGTCCAAGCAACTATAGTTGTGTAGGCAATTCCTAGTGCACATGCCTCATTAAAAGTCATGTGACTTACTTAAAGGAAGCCCATTCTTTTTTTGGAGGCCCAATAGAGAAACAAGTGGGAATCACTCATATGACACTCAAGGGGATCAAACAAAGAAAAAAAGCTAGTTTTTCATTAGGTTTTTATGTTCATATTTTAGAGAGAGAAACTCCAACTTCTCTTTAGGATTTTTAGTGCAATTTCAATTCTCACTCCAATTTTCACTTCCAATTGTTCTTAGGATTCATACTTGTTATAATTTTCTTGTTGATTTCCCTTCATAATTACTCTAGTTATTTCTATTATTCTTGTTCTTGAACTAGTTATTGTTATTTGTGGATTTTGCTTTGATTAATGAATGTTTGAGGTATTTTCATGGATTGATTGTGTTTATTATTGTTATTCTTGCATTTACTATCAATCTATAGTAGTGGGTATTTGTTGATTGTTGTTTTTTTCTTGATTCATGATGTTTATCTTTTATGCACACCAAGTGTTTGATGAAATGCTTTGTTTAGATATGGGGTAGATTTTCATTCCTTGGTTATGGGTTGACTACATGGATGCATTTGAGTCACCTTAGCCTTATTTGTATGATAATTGAGAGTGGTTTGTGTTGATTTAGATGCCATTGACGCTAGTTTATCATTAATTCTATAATGATTGGGACTTATGAGCCAAGATGGGTTATTCTT
This sequence comes from Stylosanthes scabra, assembly GCA_036250425.1. Lineage (NCBI taxonomy): Eukaryota > Viridiplantae > Streptophyta > Magnoliopsida > Fabales > Fabaceae > Stylosanthes > Stylosanthes scabra. The sequence goes on along the minus strand of JASCZI010272822.1, from coordinate 21,284 downwards.
GTGTTCATTGACACTAATCTAGTGTCTTAATGAGTAAACTAGGACTTATGGCTATAAATCAACCAAGTTGACTCTTCTCATCAAGTGACAATATTGGTGAGAAGTTCACTCTAGGATGTTATCTATGTTTAGAGGTGACAAGGAAAATGTATTCCATGAAACCCATGACCAAGGTACCTTAATTACACTTGAATTAGCTTGTTGATTGCTTGCTTATCTCTAGTTCCATTTCTTGCTTAGTTAATTTCTTGCATTCTAGTTAATCTTTATCTTACTTGTTTACGAATTGTTGCATTTAACTCCCTTGCATGATTTACATTCTTGCTATTGTAGTTGCTAGTTGAAACTTTCAAACCCCCATACTTTCCAAACTAGTTCTAGTCCTTTGTATTGATCATAAGTCCAAGGGAGAACGACCAGAGACGAAATACTCTCGGTTTTATTGATTTTCATTGTGACATCTTTTCTAAATTTGTTCACTCTTCGATCACCAGTTGAGCTATATTTACAACGCTATTATGACTTGATTTCTAAGAAAGAAATTCTTAACCGGTCTTGGGGAGTGCATCACATTGCAAGCCTCTTATCTCCATCGATGGGACCCATTTGTATGGCAAATACGGTGGAACTTTGCTAATGGCCATAGCCCAAGACGGCAATTCAAACATATTGCCTATTGCATGTGTGATTGTTGAGGGAGAGACGAAGAAGACTTGGTCATTTTTTTCTGAGGCACCTGAGGGAGCATGTGACACCCTTGTCAGGCATCCTTGTCATTTCTGATAAGCACAAGTCAATCGATGCCGCATTGAATGAGGAAGGGAGCGGATGGGAAGAACCTCATGCTTTTCATGTATTTTTTATACGCCACATTGCGTCTAACTTCATGACCCATTTCAAGAGCAAAGATATGAAGAAGGTACTTGTCAATGCTACGTATTCAAAGTCGCAAAGGGAATTCGCTCACTATTATGGATGACTAAGGGGTTATGACGAGGCCATCCACACTTGGCTAGAAGAAACCACTCGTGCAAAGTGGACACAGTATGCTGAAGAGGGCCGCAAGTTTGGTAACATGACAACAAATATATTTGAGTGCATTAATGCCGTCTTGAAGGCAACACGGAATCTACCGATCACCGGTCTTGTGAAGTCCATGTACTACCGATTAGGAGAGCTTTTTGTGAGGAAGGGCACTGAGGCTTTAGCTCAGCTTCAAGGGGGACAAGAATTCTCAGAGTGGTTGATGAAGGCAATCGAGTTTAATTCAAGGCATGTGAATAGTATGGATCCAGGCAACAGAGCTATCAGGTTTTGCTTGACGAAGGTAAGTGTGATTGTGGTTACTTACAGGCGCTTCATCTTCCTTGTCGACATATCTTAGCTATTTGCTCCCATGCCAGACTTGAATGGAGAGTGTTTGTGCATCCAGTGTATCGCATGGAGACCATATGCAAAGTGTACCAAATGGAGTTTCGATCAATTGGTCACTCAGATAATTGGCCAGACTATGATGGACCGAGGATCATGCCTAACCCGAGACAATTACGATCAAAGAGGGGTCGCCCAGTTTCAACCCGACTTCGCAATAACATGGATAACGTGGAGGAAGCAACCGAAAAGAGGTGTGGATTATGTCGCCAAGTTGGTCACACAAGAAGAACTTGTACTGTGCTTGATGGAGGGGGTGCTTCCTCATCGAGCTTTCCCGAGCTCTAGTTGCTTGTATTTTCTTTGTTTAAAATCCTTGGGGTTGGTTAGTTCTAGTAGATTGTATTGTCTTTTCTTTTAAAAAAAAAAAAACTTAGTTAGGACTTAATTCTAGTTGCTTGTGTTGTGAACGTTAACCCTTGTTTTGTTTTCCTTTATATTACATCCTCATGCATTTTTTATTTACACATAATGCTTCATATTAAAAATCAAGAAAATAAAGCCGACATACTCTAATTCTAATAATAAGAAAATAAACATAATAACATGCAATGTCCGAATTACAAAGTGTTCTAAACAATGAAAAACAAGTAAATAAAGCCAACATAGTCTTATCATAGCAACGGAAATATACACATTAACACATAGATATAAAAAGGTAATCTAACGCCCTCCATGACGACCACGCCTAGGCAAGGGTGGCGCAAGGCATCCACCTGTCCCACAAGGAAGGGGCGGATGTCCTGCTGTCCTCTCCGAAGAGGTGGATCACCTGGTGCTGCACCCGGAGCCATGGTATCATACGTCCCCTAATAACTCTCGACAAATGACCTCCATGTTCCGTCCCCCAAAATAAAGCTCTCAGCCAGTCATGCATTCACTGACAGGATCACCATCAATAGATAGCCCCAATTGATAGCACACATCTTGCAAAGTGATCGTCATCTCTCCACAAGGCAGGTAGAAAGTGTGTGACTCCGGTCGCCACCTCTCGACCAGAGTAGAAACAAGCGCATAATCATGATCAAACAATCACATATAGGCCACATATTCAAATCATGCGCGTCTTAATAGTGGCCTGTCAAGCTCGCTCGGAGCTGCAACCACATGTCGTCGCGTACACAACACTCTCTCCAGCTAAAAAAAAAAAGTTAAAGAACTTTGTAATCAAATTCAAGCAAGTTTAAAAACTAACCAAGACACAATTAAACAAAAATAGAACTATACCAGCCTTCCGGCAATATGATCTACCATGTCGTGTCTGTACATGGTTTCCTTATATCCTCGAAGCAATTTATTCGGGTCCTCCATCGTTGCACCATATATCTAAATTGACAAACGAAAAAAATTAAATATATGCTAAAACAAAGTTTCTATTAACATAACATTATTCTAAAAATTAAACCCTAAAACAAATATTACTACCCTAAATACCCTAATCTAAATATACAATTAAACATTAGACTAATCTAATACTAAATTTAAATAATTAAACTTAATGAACGAAAGATATAAAAAAATCATTTTTAACAAAATTATAACTACCCTAATATATTTTTCACGATACCTTAATCAAAGCATCCTAAACTACTATAAAATAAAATAAGTTAATGTGATTCAAAAATAAAAACATGCTCTAATACTGAATTTAAATGGATAAATTAAATAAACACACCCTAATAACAATGTATTCATTTAGATTAACTGCACTAATAATTCAAATATAACATATACATATATAAAATTTAAATAATGTTAAATATAAATTGATTATATATTAAATTAATTAACATACCCTAAATTTAAATAATTAAATTACATACTACAAACTATCCTAATATTTTTTTAACAGTAGCCTAATCTAAATATTTTAGATTATAAAATTAAAAAAACAAAATTTAAGTAAATGTCATGCTAAAAAAAAAATTATATATTAAACTAATTAACTTACCCTAAATTTAAATAATTAAATTACATAATAAAAACTATCCTAATATTTTTTTAAACAGTTCTCTAATCTAAACATTTTATATTATAAAATTAAGTAAATATTATATTAAAAAGGAAAAAAAACTAATACTGCATTTTAAAAATATAAAATTTAAACAAATAAATTAAATAAAATTAAAGAGAGGAAGAGAGATGAAGAACTTACCTAACAAGGATGAACTTGGAGAGAGATGTCTTGAGGCTGCGGCAGAAGTAAAAAAATGAGGGTTTAGATAAAAAGTGACTATTTATAGTGGGATTAGATGCATTAAGATCAGCTAAGACTTCGCGGATCTGACCCATACGCATGCAGATTGGCTAAGGCTGTACCATTATGCACGCAGATCGAACTGGCCCACGCCGATCTGCATCTAAACCCAAAAAAAACAAATTGATTTCGATATATAAAGTGAGATTTTTTTTTTTCGGAATTAAAAATTTTTATTATTTTATCTCAAAAAAAAATCCAGTATATGAAAGTAAAATTTTAACAGTTAAGAATTCATTTTTAAAAAAATATATTTCACAACTAAAAAGAGAAAAAATATTTTTTTTAACTGATTTGATACTTGATTATTTTTATACACATAATATGTTTTAAGCAAATTATCTAAGTTACACATTTTTGTTTTGTTGTTTATCTCATTTGTAATTTGTAAACAACATATAAACGGAAGGAAGTATTGGAAAACTATAAAGAAAGAAAAAAAAAATATTTTCTTCCATTTTGGATAATGCTAGATGTTCATCTCATTTATCTAACCAAGTTCAACCAAATCATTTAAATTTATATCTAATAAAATATATTTTAATATTAAACAGTACAAAAATAATATAAAAACAAGTTTTTATTATTTGATATAAAAATGAATTTATTTTTTGTATAGAATAAATAACTTGGTTGGACTAGATTAGATAAAATAGGTGTACATCTAGAATTTTTTTTTTTGGGATTTAATGTAATTTATTATGATTTCATGTATTTGATTTTATTTTTTAATCTAATATTGAAACAATTAAGATTTACATCATATCAATTCATTTTTTTTTCAGTTTACATTGTATCAATTTGCATTAAGTAAGTTTACCCCCTTTTTTTTAAAAAAAAAAGAATTCAAAATATGAATGTAATGTAATTTAAATTACAAAGTTTTTAAAACTTAAAATTTGTATTGGTTATAATTCAGTTTTTTTTTCCTTTAAAAAAGTAACAATTAAAATTTAAAATCTATTTTATAGGTTTAGCCGTTTAGTAACCCCTTCACTAAGGAGTTGGGGCTCTGGATTAGTGGAGTACCTTTCCACCCTTCTTCTCCACTAATCTTTTCTCACACTCTCTTCTTCTTCTTCTTCTTGTTCTCCTCACAATTCAGCAATGGCAGCAGCACAACAAGAATCAGGATCAGAATCAGAATCAGGCATTGGGTTTGAAGGCGTTGACGACTTCTACTACTCAGCCCTCTTTGACGACGATCAAGGTAACCTCGTTCCCATTTCCGATGACAAGTACGCTAATGAATTGCAGTTCCAAGAGACCCTCATGTCCTCCATCATGGCCTCTCAAACCGCCACCAAACCTTCATCATCACCATCATCATCAAAAACCGTTCGTAGTTTTCCATCGTCATCAACACCTTCCTCATCACGACCCGTGTTTGTCGTCCCCAAAACTGAGGAAATAGTGCTGCTGGATGACGACGACGACGAAGAAGAAGAAATGCTAATCATATGCGAGATTTGTGCGGAAACCAAAGCGACTTCTCAGATGTTCAGTAACAAGAAGTGTGATCATTCCTTCTGCTCTGACTGCGTCACCAAGTATGTGGCCACAAAGATCCAAGAAAGCATAACGCTTGTTCCCTGCCCCGGATTGAACTGCAAGGGCGTGTTGGAGCTTGATTCCTGCAGGCCCATGCTCCCAAAAGAGCTTCTTGATAGGTGGGACGATGCACTCTGTGAGTCCCTCTTTCTTGCGGTTCCCAAATTCTATTGCCCCTATAGGGACTGTTCTGCAATGCTTCTTGATGAGGATGATGAAGGGATTATTAGGGAGGCTGAGTGCCCCTTTTGCCACAGGCTCTTCTGTGCAAGGTGTCATGTTCCATGGCACCCTGGGGTTGAGTGTAGGGTGTTCCAGTCACTGAATGTGGATGAGAGAGGGAGGGAAGATCTTCTTCTTAGGGACCTTGCTGGTCAAAAGAAATGGAGTAGGTGTCCCAGATGCAAGTTCTATGTCGAGAAGAATGGAGGCTGTTTGCATATTGTCTGCAGGTTTGTTTTCTATGTAGCCATTCTTGTAATCTTGTTGGTTCACTTATTAGTTATCCTTAGGAGTTTGATTTTGCTTTGTCAAAGGGTAAGGGTGAATACTCAGGTGCAGTCCACAGGTGAAATTGTTGTTAGAAACCGATAAATAATTTGACATGATTGACTAAATTATAATCTAATGGTTTTAAAGAGGCAATTTCACGTGTGAAGTTATTTGCACTTGAATCTCCACACTTGTTTAAGTGTTGTTCGTTTGTTTTCTTGCTTGCAGGTGCAGGTTCGAGTTTTGCTATGCTTGCGGTCAACCGTGGGAGGACGATCATGGTGGCTGCCAAAGGAATTAGATGGTTTAAGAAATCCCTTTCCATGAGAATTCATGTGATCATGTGGATATACGTCTTTTACTTCAATTGTCAAGAAATTAGATTAGATCTTTGATTTTCTGTGTCTTTGATATGCTAAAACTTACTTTGAAGGCACCTTTTCATTCCTTCTTGCTTATCATGGAATATCAGTATTTGTTGAATTAAACAATTTCAGAGACAGGATTTCAATCTCTAGACAAAAAAAACTTGCGTTGTGTTTCTTACAAATGAACCATTCATGCCTTGCTCTTAATATTTGTTGTACATCATCAATACCGAAACAGCATCTGTCTGCTCCATTTTTAGTAACATTAGTCTGAAGTCTGAACTCTGAACTAATCTTCTTATATGTAAAGACTCCGGGGTATTTGAACACTTGAAAATCACTTCTTCAGGTAATTTTTCAGCACATCTTTTTCCCCTTTTCTTTCTCTGTTGTAAGTTGTGTTGTGTTGTGTTGTGTTGTGGTTAACTTTATATTTAGGAGTGTAATTTCCAATTTATTTTTAGACTCAGCATCTAGGGAATAAGGGCAGTGTACTATTGTTTGCTATTTACCAATGTTTTTGCTTTGCCTTTGGAGTCTGGAACAAATACGATACATTGATTACATTCATTGTTGCTGCTGAAAAAAAAAAAAAAACAGATTATTTCAGAGAGCATAGTAATATCGTTGAGTCGTTCTTACTTCAATTGCCATGAAATAAGTTGTGTTTTTCAGGAGTAACAAGAAACTTACTGGGTGGTAATGTAAATTCCTCTTATTGCATCAATTAATGGGATAATTCATAATTTCGTGGAAGCCTTTTAAGCAAGGTTCTGAAAATCGGACCGATTATTGAACCATTCGAGCTAATGGTTAAAAGTTTTTAAGGTTTAACCAATTCGACTGAAGATTCAACTGAAATAACTGTTTATAACAAAATAATATATAAAATAAAAATAAAGACAAAGAATATAAATATATTATAATATAGATCTTAAAATGTCCTTTAAATTTAAAATACTAAATCAATAAAGTATTATAATCTCACTCAAATAAAATATATAAAGCCAATATTAACTATTTAATATTAAAATAACTATTATTTTTAGATTTTAATAAGTGAGTATAAATTAAAACTAAGATAAAATAAATAAATACAAACTAGTTAGAACTTAGAAGGAAGTTTTCTATAAAAAATAAATAATATTTTATCCTGCATAGCCTGGTAAAAAAAAAGTTTGTGATTAATAAAAATTTTACTGTTTATATTTTAATTTGTAAATATTTAATAAAAATTAGTTTTATATTAATAATTAATAATTATGTACAAATAAAATCATAGTTAATTTATGACTAAGTGAGTGTAAATTAAAATTAAAGATAAAATACATAAATATAATCTAGCAAGAAATACATTTTAGATATATAAATAATAATTTGTCAATATTCTCAAAAGAAAAAGACTAGGGAGCCAACACATAATTATGGATAATAATTCATATAAATTTTAGATAATAACTTAATATTGGATATATTAGTTACGGATGATAACCCATATAAATTTTGGATAATAACTTAGTTATTGGCTCCCGAATGGCTCCTTAACCTTAGTTCCATAGCACTATACTTCTCAAAATCTTCACAGACTAGTGGTAAGGGGAATCTTTCCTTTCTGAAGGATGGGGTTTGGAAACCCACCCATCCCATTTTGGGCATCAATTTTCTTATAAATTAAAAACTGGACGGTCACAGTTTAGTCCGATCGATCGGTTTTCATCCGCTTCACCGATTTGATTCCAATTTTTAAATAGACGAATTTCAAATATCGACTGGACTGTGATTCTTGCCGATTCCAATTCGATTTTTAGAACTATACTTTTAAGATTATTTTTCTTATCAAAATTTCCGTATTCAACAATCATTGTACTTAAGGGTGGTATTAAAGGGACGTGATTAAAAGCCAAAAACTGTTAACAGATTCAATTAGCATTCAAATAGGTTGGTTTGGATTATTCTTGATTTATGACCAGATTCGGTTGGTTTGGTAAAGTTTTTACTTTTCAAAAGTAGCTTACAAAAGTTGTTTTTTAAAAGATAATTTTTTAAAACTCGTAGCACATGTATTTGGTAAAATCAAATAAAAAATGTCTTTTAATAAGCATAAGCAACAACATTTGTGTTTGGTAAAGTGACCTTTAAAATTTAAAAAGACCATAATAGATATATGTATAATAATAAATGTGGATATTTATTAATAAATGAGATTATATTAGACTTTTTAATTTTGATAAGCACATGCACATCATCTTTTAAAAACGGTAAGCACAAGCACATCATTTTTTTTATTTACAAACACAAAACGAGGTGCTTATACTTTTGAAAAGCTCTAACACTTTTTCAAAAAACTTTACCAAACCAAACCAAAATCAATTTGCTTTGATTTTTTTATTTCATTTCTAACGTTGGTGTAAACTTAAATAAATAGTATTACTGTATTATTAATTCATATTTATATATGTTTTTTTTGTCTATATTTATATAATATGTTTGAGATTTCATGAAATATATTTTTAATATTTGATTTGTTATTTAAGAATAATTATAATTCGACTTAACCCGTTTTTATTGTACATATTGAGTAAAATATATTTTTTAGAAATTAATAAAACATAAATGTTACACATCCAAGCAATTTGACCAACCAAGCTCATCCAAGTATTTTTTCCCCAATCTCACCACCACATGCGCGTCTCCATCAGATTCACGCGTTTATTCTTCTTCTTCTTCTTCTTCTTCTTCTTCTTCTTCTTCTTCTGCAACTGCAACGCCTCTCCTCCTTCTTTTTCTGCAACGCCTCCATCTCCTTCTCCTTGCTGCTGCTATCGTCATCGTCGTTGCAGCCGCTATCATTTTCGTCGTCGTCGTTGTCGCCGCCATTATTGTCGCCGTCACTGTCGTCTTTTTCTTCTTCGTCCTCTTCCTCTTTCTCTTCTTTATCCTCTTCTTCTTCATCTTCCTCCTTTGTTTACATTGTTGCTGTTGTTGGTGTTGTTGGCGTCGTTGTTGTTGATGAAAAGAGAAACGGATTTTTAATGAAAACAGAAATGGATCTTGAATTAAAAAATAAATTTGATTTTCACAAAAATTGAATTGGATTTTCATGAAAACAGAAACGGATTTTAAATGAAAATAGAAACGGATATTTAATGAAAATAGAAACGGATTTTGAATTATTGGAAGTTACCACTCAAATGTACTCAAATGTACTCCATCTTCTTGCCAGCACCTCTGCTCCTCTTTTTCGTCTTCCTCCTCGTCGTCGCTATTTTCGCTGCTATCTTCTTCTCTGTTATCGGCGTCTTCTTTATTTTCTTGCCATTGTATCATTGTCGCTGTCGCCATCGCCATCGTCGTCGCTGTCATCGTGATCATCGTCATTACCACTGTCAGCATCGTTCTCCTCTTCTTCTTAACGTGCTAAATAGAAAATAAAAAAAAAACCAGTAATAAAAGAGGGACAGAACGCGCGTGTGTGGAGAGTGCTTGGTTGGACTTGGTTGTCAAAATCACTTGGTTGTGTATAATTATTGTTAATAAAATGACCTTGTTAGGAAAAGAACTATTTTGAAAATAAAAATCCAAAAAACATAATCCACTGATTAATTGTTGACAACGACCAATTAGGATAATCCATGTTAAATACCCACCACCAATTCAGCCATTTACGAAAGAAGTTGGAGGATCTATCCATCTTTTCAGATCCTCTTCCTACTTACTAACTTCTCAGTTCTCACCTTTTCATCTTCGTCACAACACCACCACCGTTTATACATAGATAGATTAATTAATCTATTCAATAAATGCAGAGTGTTTGACACCAAAAAAAAAAAAAAGAAAAAAATTGCAGGGTGATACATGACCCAAATCCACCGTTGAAGTATACATGTTCATTATTTCTTTTTACTTTTGTGTTATCCAATGGTCAATACTCAATACTCACATACATATATGATGATGAGTTTCGGTAATGCACATGATTACCTTTACACCGCCCATGTAGGCATGCAGCTTTTCTTCGTCGTCAAGGCCTTCCGAGTTTAAATTCAATTTTCAATTTCCACCATCGCTTGAAACTACATTGTCATTGCTTACCGTGGACATCGATTTGGTAGTAATAATTTCAGTCTTGTATAGCCAAATACTTTATTCATGCATGCATGCGTTTTTCTTACACCACGAAATATACATGCTTCATGCTAGTTGCTCGTGGACATCGATCTGATATTTGCTATTTCTTGTGGAGAAGGGTTAACTATCAACCATGGTGGATGCCCAAGAAATCAGATGGTTTAAGAATTACATGAAAATTGACGTGGATACATCTTTTATTTCAGCTGTCATGGATTTGAGATGCGGTTCAAGAGAAGTTTGTTGCAGTTTAGAGATTGATAATTGTTACCAAAGTCTGCTGCAAAATCCTTTGAAAGTGCATTTTCATTTCTCTGAGCTTTATTCGGTATTTGAATAAATGATTTCAGAGCGAGGATTGGAATGTCTGGCCATAAGCTTGATTCATATTTCTTGATCTTAGTTGCTAATCTATTATCCAATATCAAAGTATTTCATGCTAAAGGATCTGAATTCTGAATTCTGAATTCCTGTTAAATGAATGCAGCAACGCAAACAAAATGAAAACAAGCTATGTCTATTCTCTAGATCCCTATCCACTCTTGATGCTTGTCCTCAGAGCTCTGCAACTGAAACTTGCATTGAAAGGTTCTCTGATACTGTAATCTTCTGGCCTCAACAGGTTTGGTGACCACAATGGGAACCAAGTCCTGCTCTCAGTCCTTCCTAGATTCATCAGACAAGGGATGGCTTGGTATCATAACATGGTTCATAACAGAATTGAGATATCTGTCTTTATGATTGCGTATAAATGTCCCTTGTTCACTATTACCATGTACAGGAAGGGATTTTTGTTTTGATCTACGGTAATGAACTTGGGGAGCAATTGCAAAGTTTGCAAATCAACGGTTCTAATATTATTCAGTTCTAACTTCTAAGAATGTCAGAAAAAGTCACTCAACTGAACAACTTCATAAACATGCACTTGTGTAATATGCTTATAATCATTAATCAATCAAAACGTATGCAATGATTAGCTTAGTAAAATGATCTAACAGTCAGAATTTTCCCACAAGAAGGGCAACAACAACAAAGTTACGATACTATAACTCCTGTCCAAGTTGTAAAACATAGGCATCTCAAGAACAGAATGCAAACATCTCAAATATATATGAAAGCAAAGAGTAAGAGAACCGCAGACCGTTCAATTCCAACTAGAGGGCCAGAAGCCATGAATACCATAACCAGTCTTCCAGTTATCCAAGAACACAACCTGCTTCACAGCCAAGAAACAAACCAACAAGGCAAGCAACATAATCACCCTCTGAACCGTCACGTTCTTCACCTTCACAAGACCCTGCGTCATAAACGCCAGCAACAGCCCCACCACGGTGTACAAGAAACCCACGGCGAATCCCTCCGTGCCCAGCTGCATCCCTGAGCCCTGATAGAAGAACACGAGCTTAGAAGGATCGTTGCGGTCCAGAAGGAACATTGGCATCTTCCTGATGATGTTATGCATAGCACCAGAAACGCTGAAGAAGTAAACGAAGACAGAACCCGCCAGCCAGACCTTCGGGTCATGGAGCAGTGTCTGACCCGAAACAAGCTTCTTCACGAAGAATGGTATCCAAATGAGGAACGCAACGACGATCAAGATCAACTGGTTCCTGGAGAGAAGCGGGGGCCGATGGATGGGTCCCACGGAGATCTTGGTCTTGGACTCGACGAACTCGGCCATTGACTCAGCGAGTCGCGAGAAATCGCCCTGGTCCATGGGCTGTGAATCCTTCAAGGAATGGTTGGGGGCGATGAGGCGAATGTGTGGGAGGGCGTTGACGCCGAATTGCGTGAATGAGAACTGAGATTCCTTGAACTCGATGTCGCAGAAGAAGAGCTTGGAGCGGGAAGGGTGGGAGACGTTGTGGTTGGTGATGAAGGAAGAAGAGATGATGGAGAATTCTTGGTGGAGTTCGCGGAGGCGCAGCTCTGACTTGTCGTGGAGCTGGGCGGCATCGAAGAAGAGGACGATGGAGTAAGGCCGAGGGGTGGCCACGGAGGTGAGGAAGCGGGACAGTGTCTGGTCGTTGAGGCGGATGATACCCGATTTGGATCTGGATTGAAGGGAGAGGAGCTCCTCCACGCGCTCGTCGTTTGTGTCGGAGGAGGAGGCGGTGAGGGTGGCTACGACAAGGAAGAGGAGGAGGAGGAGTGGGCGGCTGGGAGAGGGAGCCATGGCGGAATGGGTGAGAGAAATGGAGGAAAGAAGGGTTTTTGTTTGATTTGGGGAAGAAGAAGAAAAAGCAGACAGAGAGCAGTGTTTTGAGTGTGAGGGGTAAGTTTGTAATTTACAGAAGACCTTGACAACTCCGTTTCCCTCCGCCTCCTTGGATTGGCAACATGCTAGACTCGTGTACTCACCAATCCCCTTTTCCCACGTCATACCAAGAATCCTTAAATAGACCATGGTGTAAAAACTAAAAAGAAATTACAAACATGACAGCTGTGGGATTTGAACCCACGCCCTTTCGGACCAGAGCCTAAATCTGGCGCCTTAGACCACTCGGCCAAACTGTCAAATTTAAAAAATAAATTTTGGTTAAGTCTATATATCCCATAAGTATGGTTGTCTGTTTATTTACC
>JASCZI010272819.1:3112-16001 GCA_036250425.1 Stylosanthes scabra | reverse complement strand
ATATATATATATATATATATATATATATATATATATATATATATATATATATATATAGTGAATGAGAGAAGCACGTGTAAGTATAGTATTTGAGAACTTACGAGTCCAAAACTCCAAATGCCAAATGCCAAATGCATAGAAATAATATAGAATCACTAAGATGTAGTTTTGTTACTTTGTATTCTACATGCATCAGAAACAGATAATAATGTGATATTCATTATGAGTGAGTGAGTACACACAACTACACATGCATGCATGATCTAATATGGACCTCTTTAGTCCCCAGTTAGTTAACAAATTCTCACTACACCTCCAACTCCACACTACCAAAACACGCACATGGCCTGTTCTTGAAGAGATTTCAACCTAGATTATTATGAATTCTTTTATTACTTCTTTTGGTCAAAACTCAAAAGGTTCCTGCCTAGCTAGTACTTTTAATTTTTCCTCGCACATTGAGAATAATAAAAGAAAGAACTTAATACTCAAACAAACAAAGGTATTCATTTTTTTATTTTTCAAAAACAAGGAGAATATATATGCATGTCACCACTCACCTCTTATTATCATATTTAACATGATAATAGTCTCTCAACTAACGGGACCACAACAATAATCTTCTAGCTATCTTATTATAAGAATTTTATTTTATGAGTCACAACAAATAAAAATATATAGTTTGATAAATTAAACAAATGAGAAAAGTTAGTAATAAATGATGGCACAATCACAATTGAATTCACAACCAATGTGGTTGTTAGATGAGGAATCTTATGAACCATTATTCTTCACTCTCTCAAACTAAATAGAAAACTAGTGATGACTATATCTATATGTGGGTACAATCGTTAGCTGTGTGGAGGAAAGTGGGAAAAAAGGCACCACGTGCTACACCGCCATTTTAAGTGGCGTGATTTAAATAAAGCTTTCTTCTCCTAAAATTTAAATTATGGATCCTTCTGTAATATATTCTATTGCTTCATAGATTATCAATTGGGGTACAATGGTAATTTCAAGGGGCTAAGTGATTACAATCATAATATCATAATTTAGCGCGGTAAAAATAAAATAATATATATATATATGTATTTGATTATTTATTAGTAATTGATATGAATGAAAAGCAAAGGTTGAAGTGATAAGAAGAAGAAGAAGAAAATTAGGAGGGAGAGGTCAATCAAAGCGTTTTGGAGTGAGAAAGAAAAAGCCATTCCTGCTTTCTCTCTTTACATTCAAGCTCGTTTTATGATTCTTATGTTCCTCACTCGCTGCCACTGCCCACTGCATTTTGCAATGCATCCAACTTCACAAATCACAATGCTCTCTTCCTTCTCCTCAGCCTCAGCTACCATGAGGTCAAAAACGTTTCTTTCCCCTTTTCTTCAATTTCTGTTGCCTTTATTTCAATTTTGAATTCTCACATTATTGTTTATACTACTCTGCATTCTATCTGGATCATGATAGCACAATTTGCTGTCAGAGTAACGATTCCATCACCAGAATCTAGCTTCAAAATGATACATATTTTTGTTTTTTTTTTTTAATTATTTGCTTTTTATTTTTCTTCCATCTATTCTATTTCTGGAACGTTCTCATGAGTTCTGTTTGCATTGTGTTGCACAAACTAAAATTAGGAGAAGCTGAAAAAACTGCCAAAAATATCTTCAGAGAAAGGGTTTTTTGTTGAAACAATTGCACCCGTTCATTTTTTTGTTGTCACTTTGGACAACCCAATTTTCAGATCCTCTCCCTCCCTCTCTCTCTCTCTCTCTCTCTCTCTCTCTCTCTCTCTCTCTGAATTCATCTGCACATGAATTAGGATGAAGAATGTTCCTTTGAAAAATTCGAGTTCTTAAGTCCTTATCACCTCTGGTAAATCTTCTTTATCAAAGTTGGATGCTTTCCTATATTTCCATGTGAAGAAGAATTTGACAGTCTGTTCCATGGGATGGGGACCATTTCATAAAACTCCAAGTTTTTACGTTCTGTTCTCATTATTGGAAGACCTTGTGATATTAGTCAATTATACCTCTAAATATAAAATTGCATATAATATAAATATGTTTTCTCTCTGCTAAATGAAGTTGTAACCTTTGATTATTATTATTTTGTTTTGTTGCAGTTAATGATTGGGGTCAAAAATCTTGAGTGGCCCTAGTGTTCCATACCATCCCAACAATGCAACACAGCAAGCTTTGCGAAGCATTCACACAAAAAAAGTGCTAGATTAACTGAATACAAAAGTAGCATTTGGGTTGTTCCAAATTCAATGACGTATGACACCATTCTCAGAGTTGGAATTAGAGTTTAGAGTTTAGAGGAGTTTTGAGGAGGTGAATGAGGGATGGGTTCTGTTGGAGGGGAGGAGGCAATGCAAGATCCTGCAGATCGCGAGGAGAGGATTCTTGTTTCTGTTCGCCTTCGACCTCTCAATGACAAGGAGCGTGCAAGGAATGATGTCTCTGAATGGGAATGTATTAATGACACCACTGTCATTTACAGGAGCAATCTTTCACCTTCTGATAGGTCCCTCTACCCAACAGCATACACATTTGGTATGAAAACATAACTATTGTGTTTGAAAAATTTTATTTAGCTCTCTTAATTAAATTCACCTGTCTGTCTGCTTGAGTTTATTATATTATTTTCGACTTATTTCTTCAGTGTTTAATGAAAGAATGAATGTTCTTGAAGCATAAGGTGGAAAGTTACCATAATTTTTGCTGTTCTTACCCTTTGTTACTGCTACTGAATCAAGCAACAGCTTTATGTTTCTTCCCGATTATTGTTCAGTGTGTAGTATCTTTTTGTTGATATCTTCATTCTGCTTTGCAGAAAATATTTACAATGTGTTTTACACAACTGTTAATATCCATGCATGCAGTTGAAGTTGGTGAATTGGTTTTGTCACTGAATTAATTCTGCCAAGATCATGTTTAGCCTTTTTTGGTTCTATGTTCTGATCTACACATTTCTTTTCGCTGCAGACAGAGTATTTAGCGCAGATGCCTCCACTCGGCAAGTGTATGAAGAAGGAGCCAAGGAAGTTGTGCTTTCTGTTGTCAGTGGGATCAACTGTGAGTTCTCTTTCTCTCTCTGTCTTTCCTTATCTATTTCTCCTGTCTTCTTTTCTTCCTTCATCAGCATCAGCATTCATTCAACTTCAACGTTGACATCTTCTGTTGCTTTATCCCTTGTGGTTATGTTCTTTAATATTCTATTTGATCAGCAAGCATTTTTGCATATGGACAAACTAGCAGCGGAAAGACATATACCATGAGCGGTATAACTGAATACACTGTAGCTGACATTTTTAATTACATACAAAAGGTAAATGAACTTCTAACGATTGCCTGCAATGCTGTGTCTTTCTCCGACCCATAATTTTTTCAATTAGGTTTTTCCTTTTTGACAGCATACAGAAAGAGAGTTTGTTTTGAAGTTTTCAGCAATAGAGATTTATAATGAGTCTGTTAGGGACCTCCTCAGTACAGATAATACTCCTCTAAGACTTCTTGACGATCCAGAGGTACATGCCTTCATCTCAAAAGAGCTAGTAAAGGTACATTCCACTAACAGTTTATCATTTTAACAGAGAGGGACAGTTGTTGAGAGACTGACTGAGGCAACTTTGAGAGACTGGAACCATTTTAAAGAGCTTATTTCTTTCTGTGAAGGTACGTGTTAGATATATAGTAATCCATTTGCCTCATGCTATCAGCTTAAACTTTCAGAATAAGTGGTTTCATGACATGATATCAGAACTTTCATGACCGAAAGGTGAGTTCGATTTTTGTTAAATCCCAAAGGAAATAATTTCAGCATAAGACAAATAAAAAGAGAAAGAAAGCCTATGCAAAAACTCGTGTAAACCCAAAGGAAAGAAAATGAGGTATTCCATAAGGGGAGTGTTAGAGATATAGTTATTCAGGTGTCTCCTCCTATAAGCTTAAGCTTTTAGAAGAAGTGATTTCATAACCGTAAGGATGGTTTGTGCCATTCTTGCTTCAAAGGATTACCAAGATTTGCTTTCTTTATTTTTCCATTTCTTCTTTACAAATTTTTATACAGCTAGAGCCGATTTCATACTTATCCAAATTGATTGCATTTTTTCAGCTCAAAGGCAGATAGGGGAGACATCACTGAATGAAGCAAGCTCCAGATCTCATCAGATTCTCAGAATGGTATTATATGTGATTGTTTTTGTCAAAGGCCTGCAAAATTTGTGAAATTTCATGGTAGATCTTTCTTATATTCATAACAATGTGGTTCTTCAGACAATTGAAAGTTCTGCACGTGAATTCTTTGGAAATGACAAGTCTAGCGCTCTGGCTGCTTCAGTGGTATGATTAATTTGCTCATTTTGTAGAAAATATTTATTATGTCTATGAGGAAATCATTCTTTTTTTTTTTTCTCGTGGGGGTACAGAATTTTGTGGATCTTGCAGGAAGTGAGCGTGCTTCCCAAACAAATTCAGCTGGCACAAGGTTGAAAGAAGGTTGCCACATAAATCGTAGCTTACTAACTCTAGGAACTGTTATCCGCAAACTCAGGTTAGCTTGTGAAGTTTGTATTTCAATGTCTGTTACATTCTCTAGAGTATGTATACATAATATCGGGGACTTGTTAGTTCTTGAGTCTTGAGCCAAGAGCATAACCTGTTGCCTCACATGCAATTGAATTGGTTGCAGCAAGGGGAGAAATGGACATATTCCTTTCAGGGATTCAAAGCTAACCCGCATACTGCAGTCCTCGTTAGGGGGTAATGCAAGAACTGCAATCATATGCACCATGAGCCCTGCACGGATCCATGTTGAACAAACCCGAAACACTCTCTTATTCGCGAGTTGTGCCAAAGAAGTGTCAACTAATGCACAAGTTAATGTAGTAGTGTCTGACAAAGCATTGGTCAAGCAATTGCAAAAGGAGTTGGCCAGACTACAAAGTGAATTGAGAAATTCAGGGCCAGCCCGCCCTGAATCTGATTGTGCAGCGCTATTGAGAGAAAAGGATCAAGAAATTGAGATGGTAAGGTTTTAGAATTGTTTCCTGTGTTTTTTGAATGTAGTATATTGTATTATTCTGACATCACATCTAGGTAAATGCTAAGCTAAACTCCATATAGATTAATTGATAAATTATAGCAATCACGATGTTACTTCTGGTATATTTGTATTGTTTGTAAGGGTAGTACATGTTACTGGATTTTTCATTCAACTATTCAAGTCTGGTCACATACCTTCTGTATTGTTTTATCTCCTTGGCCACCTACTTCAATGCTTACACTTGTACTGAGCTACCCTTTTGTATTATTAAGCTTCCACCATATATTCTTTCATGGAATGTATCTACCCCGGTTGAAATTTTGGTAGATTGAAAACTAGATTTTCTTACTTCCTTCCAATGGTAGTTGATGGATTATTTGATGGTCTTTTTAGTAAACAAAACATTGGACCTTAAACTTCATTTATGGCACTGCCGTTGCAGTCATTGTTGCTTGGAACATGGGTAATACATCATAATCTCTATAAAAGCTTGAGTTAATTGTTTTTGTTTCATTTTGTAGTTTTTTTCTTTTTAAGATCTCCCTTGGTCATAATCCATTTAAAATATTTTGACTTCTTCAGCTGATGTTTTCCATACTCATTGAAATATGCTATACACTTTATGAAAGCATCAATTTTATTGTTGTTGTCATAAAACAACTATTTTTCAAGCTGACTTTGATTTCAGCTATAAAAAGAGACTACAGTCTTTAATATTTTATATATATACAGTTTGCTATCTTTGAGCATATATTTCTTTAATATTTTTAACTTTGTTAATCGTACATGCAGTTAAAGACAGAGGTGAAAGAGCTGACTTTGCAGAGGGATGTTGCACAAACTCAAATTAAGGATATGCTCCTCCAAGCAGTTGGAGATGGTGATTCTTCCACAGAAATGGTGAGTATATTGGGCTATCCTACACTAAAGAATTTAAAGTGTGAATTTAATTGGTGAATGACTTTTAACTGTTAATTTTCTTGCCAAACATTCAGGAAAGCGTGTATTCTCAATATCCAAAAATACGTGTGAGAAATGTGTGGGATTTTGGAAATCAATCAGAGGAGCAAAGTACATTGAGTGTTGACTTGGAGGAAAGTATGCGGTCTTTTATTGCATATTCCGATGGACAAAGTATCAGCTCTGATGATAACTTGTTTCAACTTCCTGAACTTGACAAGAATCTTCGAATGAGAAATGCTCCCCCAGGGGTCTCACTTACAGGCAGAGTTGCTGTAAGGAATGATTTAGATCAGAAAAACATTGAAGATCAACAAGAGGAGGATGCCTATGATCAGCAAGAGGATTCTTGCAAGGATGTTAAGTGCATTGTGTCTGAGGAGCTAATTAGAAACCCACATACACAACCAAAAGTGGTTGCTTCAAGCTTAAATACCTACACTGATTCTATTGCATCATCTCCTTTTGCAAACACAGATACCCCGGTATTGATTGCAACTGATAATAGAATAGACAAAAAAGATCTGGATTTATATTCACCTGGGTTACAGGAAAACAAGAGGCTGAACCACTGGCGCCGAGATTTTGTTATTCCCTCCCCAGAAAAAAGTTATGCTTCTCCCTGGCACAGAGAAATCGGTACGTCCAGTTCTAGGAGCTTGAGGTTTAGCAGAAGTAGAAGTTGTAGAGCAGGTCTCATGAGGAACCCATCTTCATATTGGTTTGATGACGAAGAAAGTATTCAGAGCACAACCCCTATAGGGAATGAAAAAGACTTCACTAGAAGACCTGATGAACTTCAAAGCAAGGCTTATGTCCTAGACTGCAACACCTATTTGGAGAGGCTGCCCCCATGGAATGCCAGCGAGAATTCTGTGGAAACTTCTGCCTTTGATGATGTACAGAATGTGGAATCCTCGATTGACAAGGAAACTAAGAGCAATTGTCCGCCAGGTACAGCTCAACAAATAAAAGAAGGGGAAGATCTTAAAACTATGAATTCACCAGCTGACCATGAGGTAGGCTTCCATCATACAACTTAAATTTGTTTCTTTCTCTACTTTTATTTGTCGAGTGTCAGCTTGAATGTCAACTATCAGATAAGATCCATTTGAGCATTTATTTTTATTTTTCATCCATTGCTATTTAACCATGTTAGTTATATAAGTAGCACATTTCTGCATGGTAGGTTTCCGAGACAGGATTGGATACTGCCGTATCTCCAAAGAATTTCAAAGATGTTGGTGTGGACCCAATACAAGCTGATGGAGATAGTAGTCCAGATTGGCCTTCAGAATTCAAGAGGCTGCAAAGAGAGATTTTTGAACTCTGGGATGCTTGTTATGTTTCATTGGTTCACAGGACTTACTTTTTCCTTCTATTCAATGGGGATCCCTCAGATTCTATTTACATGGAAGTAGAGCATAGAAGGCTATCCTATATTAAGCAGACTTTCTCCCAAGGCAAACACACTGTGGAAGATGGAAGAATCCTTACTCCTCAGTCAAGGTAACAATAACATTTCAAGCATTAAGAAATATAAGAATTGAGGTTATGTTAAATTCTTTTACAGCTTTGTAACAAGAAGCCAATAACACTTGGACGATGCTTTTTTCTCTTGAAAACCAGCATGAGAACTATTAAAAGAGAGAGGCAGATGCTTTGCAAGCAAATGCTGAGAAGGCTGTCCAAGTCTGAAAGAGAGCACCTCTACCTGAAATGGGGCCTTGCTTTGAGTTCCAAGAATAGGAGAGTACAGTTGGCAAATCGTCTATGGAGTGACACAAAGGACATGGAGCACATTAGAGAGAGTGCAGCCATTGTTGCAAAGCTGGTTGGTTCAGTTCAGCCAGAACAAGCTTTTAAGGAGATGTTTGGACTCAACTTTGCCCCAAGCCCCACAAACAGGAAATCAATTAGTTGGACAAGCAGCATGCGGAATATTTTGTGAATTTGGATCACTGTTTAGGAAGATTGATTATGGCCATGTAAAAATTTCCTTCGGCCTATAATAACAGATTGTTCTTTCAGGGGCAACTGGGCAAGACTCAAGAGGATGATTTGGTTTGTATGTTGCTAACTCAGATTACCATTGATTGTAAATTGGTTTGTAAGTTGTAAGGGATGTGGAATGTGCAATTCCTCAAGGTAATTTTTTTTTCCAAGTGTTGTAGATTCTGTGCTGGTGAACATCACAAATGATTGAATAGGTTGTATGGTGTTGTGTGCTATGTTAGCACCACATTTGCCACATTATCTTCTACCATCATTTATTATTTTATTAAATGGTGTTACCAAATTAAGAATTATTCAAAATATAATGGATCGACAATTTAAGGTATACATAAGTGTCTTTTGATTAATTAATTTATACAAAAATAAATTACCTGGTCTATAAATGTACATGGTGTTACCAAATTAAGAATATTTATTGAAGAAAATAGAGAGATGTGATGCAAAATTGAAAATGGCAAGCTGGTCCCATTGGTGCTCTCTCCACCAAAGTTCCAGTCCACTATTTCCATAAATTCCATTTTCCCATATCCTTCTTTTTTTTTTTTTTTAATGTTTCAGTACAAGGCACAGGTCTATGCCATTAGCAACCCTTCCAATATCTGAAAACGAATATAAAAGAAGCTGGTCCTATCACCTATGTGCGTTGTTGAGTATGCCTCGTTATCACTTATGATTCAGTTCACCAATAAAAAATTTGCTTTGACTTGCTCATCAAATGGAGAAAGAAAACCTTACCTGATGCAATTCAATTCAGTTTCAGTCACAAACTTACACATATTTATGGTTAAATTTTAATGCCCTACAACTACAAGGCTATAGTCATAAGTCATCAATCACGTTGTCACTGTGGCCACATTAACTACATGTTTCTTAGTCTTTGATGGTTCCCTCTACCACACAGACAGACACAGGACTCATGAAAATGTTAAACAGCTTCCTAACACACTTGGAATCTTTAATTTGAGGAATTGCCAAATCCCACTTTCTCAACCACTGCATCATACTCATTAATCAATAATAATCCAGCTAACATGTTTGTAAATTGTGATCAATTTCTATCACTGCTACCACTTACTAACTGGACCATTCTTCAATTCTTCAATTACTACAAGTTTTTATGAAACCATGGATGGATCGTGTTTTTAAAGCTTGAACTTTTTAAGTTGGTATAATATAGTATCATTTGTGCACTAGATTAGTATAATGGAACGTATAACATAGATATTTGGTTCTTTATTATTTAATTATTAATTTTAATTACTAAGATTGGTGTAATTCTTGTCCCGCTCCCAAAAAACCACATTGATTTGAAATTTTTTGCCAACCTGGTTGTCTTTATATTGTCAACATTTACAACTAAAGTAATTATATGTACGAAAGATTTTTCTAACTAGTAAAGTATATAGTGTGGCTATGAGATTTGTGGTCCACCAAATTGATTGACATTAAATCCAATTTGTTCCTCGGGGATTAAGCCTTTGCTGCACTCTCCCACTGGAACTTTATGGCGAAAATGGATTCAAAAGCCTAAGCTATAGTGAAAAACTTGGCTGCTTTTGCTTTCAATTTTATATATATGATGTATTTGAATTTGACCATTCAATTGAAAGGAGAATGAGTCATACAAAACTTTATAGAGAAAATCAGAAAAATACCAAACACACACTGCTAGATTCATGGGGGTGAAAGCATAAAGTGCCAAACAAGTGAAAAATATGTCCAAGCCGTCCGAGCATGAAAAAAATCCCAGTTTCCCCCCAAATACTCAATCATCACACAAAAACCACTAAACAATTTCATCTACTTCCAACTGAATATGTCCAAGAGAAAAAAAAAATGTTTGAGGTTGACAAGACCATAATCTAAATAAATAAACTACCAAAAAAGAAGATTTTTTGTACTAACATTTTCATGTTCATATAATTATTATGTATTTGAAATCGACATCAAAAAAGTAAGATACATAAATTTATTCAATAAAAAAACAGCTGCAACTATGGTCCAATTAAAGGCTATTTGTTGCTCTAGATCTTACAATTGTATTTAAACAATCAGAAACACCTGGAACATTCAAGTATTCAACATGGAAATTTATTAAAATAAAATATAGGTATATTTTTTCCTCCTTTAAAAGAAAAGAGAGGAAGGAAGAACCCAAAACTCAATGATTCAAGGCATATGAGGTTAGAAGGGGAGTAGACCTCAAATGGCCCCACGAGAAATTCACACAACAGTGCCGTTTTCAAAAGTGCTCTTTCAAAGGGTTCCCAGTTTTGGGAAAGAGGGAAACGAGCCTTAAAATAAATAAATAATCATAAAACAAAAGATGGCAAGATTTATAGAGAGTTCACAAACAAACACTCTCTCTCTCTCTCTCGCAAATAAAACGGAGAGTAGCATAGATAGCACTGCTGAATCCGGCAAATACGCACATCGGCGCACACTGATGCCACTCCTACTCAATGACAGTCCTCTCCTCTAGCTCTGCTAATCTGCGCTGCCTCTTCACACCACGCTAACCTCAACTCAACTCCCTTTTAGTTTTATAACACTCCTCCATTACTTTCTTTCCTCTTACAAGTTAGAAGTTAGAAGTGAGAAGCAACAAGCTGTAACAAACACAAACCATTTTGCAATGCGAGCTCTTGTACTAATTCTAGTGCTCTGCGCACCTTTCTTATCTTGCGCCGCTGCAGCTGCCGTAGCTGAGATCCAAGCCTTGACGTCCTTCAAGCTCAACCTTCACGATCCTCTAGGAGCTCTCAACGCCTGGGATCCCTCCTCCCCGGCGGCTCCGTGCGACTGGCGCGGCGTTGCCTGCACCGGCGGCCGAGTCACTGAGTTGCGCGTCCCTCGCCTTCAACTCGGGGGCAGACTCACTGAACGAATCTCCGAGTTGCGCATGCTGCGCAAGTTAAGCCTCCGTTCGAACTCCTTTAACGGAACTATTCCTTCGTCTCTTTCCAAATGCACACTCCTGCGCTCTGTCTTCTTGCAGGACAACTCCTTTTCTGGCGTTCTTCCACCGGAGATCGGGAACCTCACCGCTCTTCAGATTTTCAACGTGGCGCAGAACCACCTCTCCGGAGAAGTCCCCGGCGACCTCCCTCTTGGCCTCAAGTACTTCGACCTCTCATCCAACGCATTCTCCGGCGACATTCCGAGCGCTGTTGCCAACCTCTCTCAGCTCCAGCTGATCAACCTGTCCTACAACCAGTTCTCCGGCGAGATTCCGGCGAGTTTCGGGCAGCTTCAGCAGCTGCAGTACCTGTGGCTGGATCACAACCTCCTCGGTGGAACTCTGCCTTCGGCGCTCGCCAACTGCTCTTCTCTGGTGCACCTCAGCGTTGAAGGAAACGCTCTCAGCGGCGTGATTCCATCGGCGATTTCTGCCCTGCCGAGTCTTCAGGTGATGTCTCTATCGCAGAACAATCTCACTGGTTCCATTCCAGCCTCCATTTTCTGCAACGTTTCGGTCCACTCGCCTTCTCTTCGGATAGTTCAACTTGGATTCAACGGTTTCACGGATTTCGTGGGGCCTGAAACGAGGAGCACGTGTTTCACTCTTCTTCAGGTTTTGGATCTTCAGAACAATCACATACGAGGCACCTTTCCCTTGTGGTTAACCAATGTGACTACGCTAACGGTGCTTGACGTTTCCAGCAATGCACTTTCCGGCGAGGTTCCGCCGGAGATTGGGAGCCTCACCAAACTGGAGCAGTTAAAGATGGCCAACAATTCGTTTTCCGGCGTCATTCCGGTGGAAATCAAGAAATGCGGGTCGCTGAGTGTGGTTGATTTTGAAGGTAACGAGTTTTCCGGCCAAGTTCCTTCGTTTTTCGGTGACATGAGAGAACTGAAGCTGCTCTCCCTTGGGGGGAACCACTTCCATGGTTCAGTTCCCGTAAGTTTTGGTAACCTTTCCTCTCTTGAAACGTTGAGTCTGAGAGGTAATAGTTTGAATGGAACTTTGCCTGATACGATAATGGCGTTGAGCAATTTGACCATGCTTGACCTTAGTGGAAACAAGTTTAGCGGTGAAGTACCTGCTACTATTGGAAATCTCAACAGATTGATGGTTCTCAATATCAGCGGCAATGACTTGTCTGGAAAAATTCCTGCTAGTGTGGGGAATCTTTTCAGGCTCACTACACTTGACTTAAGCAAACAGAATCTTTCAGGGGAGCTGCCGTTTGAGCTCTCAGGTCTGCCAAATCTGCAAGCTATTGCTTTGCAGGAGAACAAGTTATCTGGTGATGTCCCTGAAGGTTTCAGCAGTTTGATGAGCTTGCAGTTTTTGAATCTTAGCTCTAATGGCTTTTCTGGCCATATTCCTGAAAACTATGGCTTTCTTCGTTCCCTAACCGTGCTTTCATTGGCTCATAATCGCATTTCAGGGGTTATTCCTCCTGAAATTGGAAACTGTTCTGATATTCAAGTCCTTGAACTTGGATGGAACTCTTTGACAGGTCATATTCCTGTTGATATTTCTCGACTCAACCACTTGAAAGTGCTTGATTTGGGTAGGAACAGTTTATCTGGGGATGTGCCTGGGGATATTTCCAAATGCTCCTCTTTGAATTCTTTGTTAGTGGATCATAACCATCTTTCAGGGGACATACCAGAGGCATTGACAGATCTGTCAAACCTTACAATGCTGGATCTCTCTGCTAATAACTTGACTGGGGAAATTCCTAGTAATCTTTCTATGGTCCCTGGCTTGTTCTACTTCAACGTATCAGGGAACAACCTTGAAGGTGAGATTCCTCCAGCATTGGGCTCTAGATTCAACAATGCCTCTTCATTTGCAGGTAATAAGAATTTATGTGGGAAGCCGTTGGACAGAAAGTGCGAGGAGATGACT
>JASCZI010272817.1:3146-18608 GCA_036250425.1 Stylosanthes scabra | reverse complement strand
GTATGACACTCCCTGGTTGAGTTACAGTAAGGTTCCGATCGAGGTTAAGGATCGGTGGTTTAATAAATGGATGGTAAGTTACATAATTAACATCTCAATTAAGTTATTATATATGGTTTTTGCTTTCAAAGTGGTACTAATAGAGTGATTAATATGCAGGAGAGCTTCTATTTTGAGCAAGGTTCAAATCCCATTCTCATTAGGAAGACATTCGACTATCGCATGGGTCGGATCCTTCAGCAGATGTTGAGAAAGGTCCGTTTGGGGAATGAGGAGAGCACTGGGTGGATGAGCCCCACTTTGAAGAGAGAAGTGTGAAACAAATTCGCAACGGATGAGGGATTTCAGCGCCGCAGTGCAACAAATAAGGTTAACCGGGCATCTGCGAAAGGGGGCTTGTTACACTGTGGTGGTTCGGCGACGATCCCATCCACACAAGAACGGATGGTAATGTGTTTTAAATTGGCTATCTTTCCGCATTCAAACACTAAGCCTTGATAATTCAACTAATTTTATTCTGTTTGATGAAATAAAATGCAGGCAAAGGAGCTAAATCGAGAGCCGACTATTGCTGAGGTCTTCAAGCAAACTCATACAAGAAAGAGGAACAAGGAAGAGTGGGTGGATGAGCGGTCCGAACGATTAAATGTACGTGATAGCCTTATTAATGTTGCTTTTATAATTCATATGTATTATTGATCGCATCTTTCTCTGTGTGGTGCAGGATGTGTTTATCACAGAGCTGGACACTCGCACGCAGGCCACCCAACAAAGTGCAAATGGCTCGAACAGTCCTGCCATTGTGGACCCCGATGAGGTTTGGCGTGAGGTGGTCGGGGAACCAAGGAAGAACCACATATATGGTATCGGCTCCTACTTTTCTCGGACCCTACGCACTGATCCTCTGCTCAGATCTTCCAGAGGATCCAGTGAGCCTCCTTTGTCTCAGCACACCGTGGACGATCTTCGCACTCAAATCCACGGTCTCACTCAGGAGCTACAGCAACAAGTCCAACAGAATGAAGAGAATGAGGAGCGAGTCCAGCAGTTGCTGACACAGGCCGAGTTGAAGATGAACGCAACTGTTGAACAGGCCCGTGAGGAGCTCGTGAGGGAGCGCGAGGAGCTGTTGAGAGAGCGCGAGGCGTTCCGGAAGATCAGAGAGGAGATGGCAGCCTACTATGCGAGCATGCGGGCATCTGGCTCCGGAGTTGGATCCACTACTGTGACAGCACCAGCTGCTCAGCATGAAGGCGATGGAGATCAGGAGGAGGAGGAGGAGGATGACGCTGATGACTACCAGGACCCTTAGACTATATTTTCTATCATATTTTGTGACTTTTATGTATTGTTATTGTTATCGTGAACTGTTTCAGACTGTATTGGATTTCGGTACCTGTGGGAATTTGTATTTGTTGACTATATTACAGGTATTTTGATGCTGTTGATTTCTAGTATAATTTATTTTTAAATTTTTTTTTTCAAATTTTTTCATATTAGCGTCGGATTTATCGTGGAAAGTTTCGACGGTAATAATTTCCAATTATTTTTTTTAAATGAATTAGCGTCGGATTTATTGTGGGATTTTATCCGACGGTAAAATTACGGAAATATTTAAAAATTAATTGTAAAATTAGCGTCGGATTTAGCGTGGGACTTTTATCTGACGGTAATGTCTAACATATCGTCAAATTTGGTTATATATTTACCGTCGGAAAAATCCGACGCTAAATTCGACAGTATTACCGTCGAACAGAAAATCCGACGCTACAAATTTGCGTCGAGGAAGTTAACGTCGGAAAATAGGTCGACGCTAAATCCGACGGTAATTCCTGTTAGCGTCGATTTCAATCATAAAATCCGACGCTAAATCCGACGGTAACTACAGCATTTCTTGTAGTGTTAATGAACATAGGGTTGGAGTGATCTCACCGATTTTGACGTTGTAGTCTTAAAGCACGGCTCAAGAGCAGGCTAGAACATCACCTATGATGTTGAATTTTCGAAAATCACACAAGGTTAGTAAACCTTGAGCTTAACAGAATTGGAAAAGGAAATTGAGTAGGGAAATCTCGATACCCATACCTCAATCCTAGGTTAGATGCGTAGAGGAGGTGATAAGCTCCCCGTAGCCGCAAACGGCGCGTCAATCGGAGCTCCGGATCAAAAGTTATCATGACCGGAAGCCGCCGATGAATAGTGGAGAATTGATACAGAATCGATTCCGAATCAATTCTCTGTCAATTCTCTCTCAATCTCAACGTTGGTGAAGGGAGCAAATGAGCTAAAAGCTCATGTGCCTTCCCTTATATAGTCAATAACGAGTGGTGGATTCATAATTTCGTGGTTCGGTTCGTTCCAGATCGGTCCTTTAACGTAGGTGTTCGTTTTCGCATCCTAAATATTTTCGTGATCGTTTCTATGTTCTCGTTTTCGCTTTATGTTATTCCCGACGGCGCTAAGCCGGTACCGTCAATTAAATTAACGGCTCGGTTTCGGCGTAACTGGGACCAACGGAGTATCCTATTTCACTTGGAAAAATCCACTGAGTCCGAATATCTCAGTGAATTTTGCGGAACAATTCCCGTAGTTTGGGTCACGAGAAGGTTGGGGTTTACATTCTACCCACCTTATTTAGAATTTCGCCCTCGAAATTCAGCCTACGTCATACTCCAAAGTCATCCCCCTAGCGTTACCCTCTGGAGTATCGTGATGAAATCATGTTGATGACCTCATTCCGTTTCATCCTATCCGCATTTTCCCTAAGTTTTCTATGTTATGTTTCATGTTGTAGCACGTTAGAGATCTCTAGTTAGTCTCAAATGTAGTTCGTTTGCCCTAAGTTACGGGATCTTTCGATGATCGTTGCTGTTCAATTTAGGGTAGAGAGTACCAAAGCGCACTCTCATCATTTAGATTGTTTTCTAATTTGTTCCATTTGGCTCACAACAGTGATGTTCTTAGGGTTTGCTTTGCTACTAAGCGAGATCACCTTAATCTCAGCTCATGCAAGTTGGTTTAAGAATTTACTATGGGGTTCGTGGTTTACCCTCAACCTTCGTTAGAACGTTGAAGTCACCGATTGGTTGTTTTCATAGTAGTTGGAGAGAACATTCGCTCACTCCTTTCGACTCCATTGTGTTGCCGTACACTCGACTTGAGTCATGACCTTGAAGGGATTGGTTGGTTATCGTAGTGCATATTTCGATCGTCCTAACGTTAACCTAAGTCAACTCTTACCTATTGGAATTGACTCTGGTAAGCGCGTTTCACCGATTTTCTATTTCGAATAGGGAAGAATCGAATCTGCAATGTGGAGAATCGACTATATAGGTTTATGTTTGATTTGTAGAAGTGTGAATCGATTCATCAGGAAGCCTGAATCGATTCCTAACACTTAGGCATTTCAGGTTTGGTTTTCGTCAGGTTCGAATCGACTCTGCAAAGGTTCAGAATCGATTCAGCTCAAGTTCTATCACTTGGTTGCATTCTGTTTGGTTATGAATCGATTCTACATGGTGAAGAATCGACTCATGACACTTGAGTTCCACAATTTCTTACTTTCGTTGTGCTCGAATCGAGTCCAATACGTTCAGAATCGATTCAAGTAGGGTTCTAACATTCAGGTTGCTCTCTGCCCTCATATGAATCGATTCGACAAGGGCACGAATAGACTCGTATTACACGTTTTGGGTAATTTAGGGCTCAGCGAATCGACTCGATTTGTCAAGAATCGATTCATTCGCGTCAGAGGAGTGTTATAAACACGTCCTCTCACTCTCTTTCCCTCATTTTTTCACACTTCACTCACCTCTCACACCCATTTTCTCTCTTCTCTCTCCTAGGGTTTTATCTCCTTAAGTCTCCAAGCTTCTACTTCTCTTCAATTCTAGTGTCTCCCAAAGCACTAAGTACTCTATCTACTTACTCTTCTTACGTCTTTAATCCTATGTTCTCATTACTTAAGCTTAGTCACTCTTCGCTTTCTATCTATCTTAACTTACTCTACGTCTTTGCAGGTTTTTGGCAATAATGAGTCGCTGCAAAACTCCTGCAGTTAAGCTTAAGAGTGTTCCTCATAAAGACCCACCACAACTATCGCAATTGCCATTGCGAAAATGGTTCTCTAACAAGGAACTTTGGGAAGACTACCAAAATTTCTACTCTAGGATGCCCATCTTACCACCAAGGTTTCTTAGCGAAGGGCTACTACCGGAAGACAAGTATCCGGAGTTTTGGGAGCTACTCGACTACCAAGGCTTAAGGCCGTTATTGTTCACACGAGAACGGTATGTTCTCATCTCTCTTACATTGACTAGTCTAAGTGTATACGTTTCTATGCATAGAGACTTAAATTTTTCCTAAGGTATCGTCGAGTACTTGTTTCATGCGAGTTGTGTTCATGTTCTTAAATCGGGAATGTGAGTTCAAAATTGTCATGTGGTTTTGCTATTTGTTTTACCTAGTGATTGAATGCTTATTGTTTGGAATTCTTTTGTGAATGCAGGTATTATCCCCGCATGATGGCAGCCGTTGCTACCACTCTTCGGGTTCATGATGGTATATATGACAGTGAAGGTGATGGGGAGTTTTGATTGTGATTTTGGCTGGCGGGTTTCAAATACACCCTCGACTTAGATCAGTTAAGTTCCATTTTGGGTTTAAGGAATAGCGGAGTGTTATTTCAAAGGAGGAGGTGAAGTGCCCAAAAGGCTTACGTCCTTTGACAGTGAAATTGCCGCACAAAGGCTGCGAGTCTCTCGCATCGGAGGGAAAAAGTATTCGGTCAGTGCGATGAGGACGGACCATCGCCTACTCCAATATATGCTTTCTTACATATGGCTCCCAAGAAGAGTAAACCATGGAGTACTCACCGAAGAAGATATGGGCCATGGTTCGGAAGGTTAACTTAAACTGGTCGTACCTCATTGCTCGGCACTTGGTGAATTACACCACCAGTTGTTTGGTAACGTCCAAGTCATTTCCTAGTTATCCTTACCCTTTCTCTCGAGTTTGGTTAGTTTCAGTTTACATCTAATCTAATTCAGAGTAGTAACTCCTTTTTGTCACTTCTCTATTTTCAGGTCAACACAGGTCTAGGACATGGAGCGCTCTGGACCAAGATCTTTTAGCATCTCGGCGTCGACCTTTTGGGTGAAGAAGCGGTTCTTGTTGATGACAAGAATTCCATCACTACCCGTCACTTAAACAAAATGGGAAGAGGTCCCAAAGCGGCAGTTGAAAAGAATGTGGGTGCAGGCGAAGGAAGTTCGCATCCGCAAAACGTAGGTTTATCTGTTCATTTTCCGTCTGAGTTTATGGAGTCATTCACTCAGGGAATGCAATCCTTCCGATCAAGTTGGAGCGAAAGCGTTCAAGGAATGGATCAAAGGTTGGATGGTTACGAATCTCGCTTGTCCAATCATACAATGGATATTCAAGAGCTAGGAAACGATATGCACAGATTCTTCAATCGAGCTGCGCAGTCAGAGGATCAAGGACCGCGGGAGGGAGCACCGGACCAAGAGTAATCATCGATGGTTTCCCTTAGCTATGTTTTCCTAATTTCGTGTGTTTTGTCTTGGATTATAATCCTTTGACTACTATGTTCATGTTTTCCTAAACTTTGGTCGTGTTTGTTGGATTCTTCTAGGATTCCTAGATACATTCCTAAGTTACGTTTCTACTGTTATCGGCACTAAATTGCTATCGTTCGTTCGCTATTCTAGATTCACTTGGTATCTCTCACGGTTTAGTGGGAATTCCATATCCCGAACTAGTACAGGGTTTATCCTTGTTTTCGTTCGATCTCTAGACCTCTAAGATGCTTTACTACATTTTACGGTCACTAACAAATTTAGCACGAGGACTAGAGTGTTCAAGAAAGACATGACACCGAAAATCTTTTGGAAAACATCCTTTCAAAACCTTTCTATCATTCCTCAACTCTAGACTCAACTTGTACTGGTCCATTGCCGTTATTTAGATTGCACTGTACACTTGTCAGTGGTACTAAATGGGCCAAGTCCATTACTGAGTAAGGCACAATGTTATCTAAACAACTCAGACAATAGAACTATCATGCATACAGACACCGATCTTTATCGAGGGTAAGACCTTTGCACGATTTCCTTTGGTTAAGAATATGCATAGAAGCATAGCAGTTTCCTCCCTCAGGCTCAAAAGGAAAGAACTGCTCTGATACCAAAAATTGAAACACCCCAATACCGACAAACCTTGCCGCGGACACGTTTTGCCGATGCTAGGTTGCTACGACCGACACTTCTTACTTTCCCGTAGATACAGGACATTTGAAACCACATAACTTAACTATCATTTTATATGAAAGTAGAGCCATACACATATGTATACCAAAAACCCTTTTATAAATACATAAAATATCTGATACAAGTGGTCCAATGATAAACTACTAGCCTGCGAAGCTTAAGGTTTACATACATGTACTTATGACTCTATATACAGACACTCCTATTTCTCCAAACTCGACCATGACTCTCAACAACACAGCGGAGAACTCCTACGACCATGAAATGCACCGTCACTTCGCTTATCTTCCAGATTGTGAACCTGCAGTCTGAAAAACAGTCGAACAATACGGGGTGAGAATCCCAACCACTGGATTCTCAGTACGGTAAAGGCTCCGAAACTACATAAGGTAAGCTAGCAGGATCACACGAGGCAATCCTACTCGTCACTCGAGTTTTCTCAAGATTAACCTCGCAAGCGCGACATACAACTCTCTCTTAGCGGCTATTAGGGTTCCTTACCAAGGGTTCATTCCCTCTCTTTCTCTAATCTCTTATCCTAGTCTTTCCTTTTCTCTTCTCTATTATTCCGTCATCATCTTATTCTCACCCAAGACCCACAACACAGACAAACACAAGCAAAGCATACAAGCAAGCAAGTCATCCATGAAACAACTACCAGTTAATTCAGCAAGTAGGCACACCCAAACAATGTGTCAAACAAATGCACGTGATGCATGCCTGACACTACGGCTATGATGAGCTCACCCGGTCGGCTCCATTAGCCAACCCGACCGATCCAGTATATACCCCGGATCACTACCGTACGCACTTCCCCGAGGACAACTCGCTCATTGCCCCGAACATTTACATTTTTTCTTTCTCATATATCTCTGGGGGTTCCATATCTCTATAAGTACGCCGAGACGTTAGCCTTATTGACCCCCCCATGGCACGCACTATGCTGGTAGTCCGCTATTGCCATAAGCCGGGTCGTCAGCCCGTAAGCCCCCACTTGTCACTTTGGCTCACATAATGTCATCTCGGGTGACACTCTTCCTCCTATCAAGGGAATAAAGCACTATACATGAGATGTAGCTCCTTTCTCTTTCACTTGTGGGATTTTCTTTCTTTCTCATTCATTTCCTTTTGAAACCAAGTTTTTTACTCTTGGAATCGATTCCGAAGAGGAAGAATTGACTCCAAGTAAGTTTTGCACTTCAAAATCCAATTATGGGCACTAGTTAATCGACTCTGGCTCACCCCGAATCGATTCAAGGGCCATTTTCCAAACCATTTCCAAAACAAAATCGGCTCGGAGAACATCCGAATCGATTCGCTGCAACCTTTTCAAATCATTTTCATCTCTGTTCAGTTATGAATCGATTCTGTAACCCATAGAATCGACTCTAAACACTTAGAAAACCTTTTCAAGAAAAAGATCATCATCAGAATCGACTCTGGAGGGCTAGAATCGATTCATACGATGATCAATTGGCCTCTGTGATTTTCTGAATCGATTCTCAAATCATGGGAATCGATTCTTTGCTCTCGAAATCCCATTTCTCTTAGAAAATAGCTCAGAGAATGGACTCTGTTGCAGATAGAATCAATTCTCTGGAGCTCTACTGCAATTCTGCAGAATTTACAAGTTCAAAACCCTCAAAGCCTTTGCTCCCTAGGCCAATTCCAACCATTTTCAAAACATTTTCAAGCCACACAACATGTTTCAAATCCTTTTCTTTAAAACCACTTTCAAAACCGTTTTAACTAAGGTTCCGGCTTGCCGAAGCTCGCCCGAAAACCTATGTTTCCTAATTCACTTAGAAAACCAACCATTTCTTTGCAAAATCTCTTCTAAAACACTTTTCAAAACCATCCCCACTTTCTCAATTCATGTCTTGCCCCTCGGGCTCATTTTCTCAAAACAATACTTGCCCCTCGGGCTCATCTTTCTCAAAAACATCTCTTTCTCATCTCGTCACGAAGCCCCGCTTTTTCTTAAAACCATTCTCGGTACGAAGCCACAAGCACACAAACATCATCATGCATCATCATTATTCATCATCAACCAAGAAAATAGCACATAATCACCTAGCATACCCAGCTCACAATCCTACCTATTCTATCATGTTCAAGGTTATACTAGGTCCACTAGCCTAGTTTATCATGCTAGATTAACTCATGCTTTGACGAATCCTAAACCGTACCTGGATTCCAACGCTCAAAGGTACACCAAATGCGGTTCCTCCGCTCTTTGAGCATCCAGCACCACCATCAACCTCATGGTCTCCAAGAGGTTCACCAAGCTACTCCTAGCTCTACCAATCCTTTCTTAGCATCATACACAACCTACAACAACAATTCAACACCAAAACACCCAAATTCCTAAGTTACTAGCTCATGCAAAGTTGATGAACATAGGGTTGGAGTGATCTCACCGGTTTTGACGTTGTAGTCTTGAAGCATGGCTCAAGAACAGGCTAGAACATCACCTATGATGTTGCATTTTTGAAAATCACACAAGGTTAGTAAACCTTGAGCTTAACAGAATTGGAAAAGGAAATTGAGTAGGTAAATCTCGATACCCATACCTTAATCCTAGGTTAGATGTGTAAAGGAGGTGATAAGCTTCGCGTAGCCGCAAACGGCGCGTCAATCGGAGCTCCGGATCAAAAGTTATCACGACCGGAAGCCGCCGATGAATAGTGGAGAATTGATACAGAATCGATTCTCTATCAATTCTCTCTCAATCTCAACGTTGGTGAAGGGAGCAAATGAGCTGAAAGCTCATGTGCCTTCCCTTATATAGCCACTAACAGTGGAGGTTTCGTAATTTCACGGTTCGGTTCATTCCGGACCGGACCTTTAACGTAGGTGTTCGTTTTCGTGCCTAAATATTTTCGTGATCATTTCTATGTTCTCGTTTTCGCTTTGTGTTATTCCCGACGGCGCTAAGCCGGTACCATTAATTAAATTAACGGCTCGATTTCGGCGCAACTGGGACCAACGGCATATCCTATTTCACTTGGAGAAATCCACTGAGTCCGAATATCACAGCGAATTTTGCGGAACAATTCCCGTAGTTTGGGTCACAAGAAGGTTGGGGCTTACAAACTCTGATTGTTGATATTAATTGTTTACAGCATAGGAAGAAACCAAAAAAGGACAAGAATAACAATACAACCTCCGCAAAATGCAGAGGTTAATGCTGAAGTAAGAAATGAAAGAAGGTCCAAAATTAGGCATGAGGTTAATTCTGCAGCAGTGCAGCCTCCCCAGAGTGCAGAGCTTAATGCTGCAGCAATGCAGCCTCCGTAGAATGCAGAGGTTAATGCTGCAGGAAGAAACGAAAGAAGGTCGAAACTTAGGCATGAGGTTAATGCTGAAGAAATGCAGCCTCCACCAAATACAGAGCTTAATGCTGCAGCAATGCAGCCTCCACCAAATGCAGAGATTAATCATGCTGCTGCGATAGAACCTCATGCTGAGTCTTCGAGTCTAAATGCAGAGATTAATGCTGATGTTGCTGCTGCTCCATTAGACCCTCCGCCTGAGAATCTTGTGCAGCTGCCCCTCTTCCTTAAGATGTCGCTGCTCTAATAGACACTCTTCCTCCAGATGCTGCTCCTGTCCTTCCTGAAAATGCTGCTGCCATAGTAGACCCTCCACCTCAAGGGGTTACTGCTGCAATTGATCATGTGATGGCTACTCCTCCAGATTCCGGAATAGAGGTTGTACAGGCCATAAGTGTTGAGGAAGAGTACATGAGGAGAGAGATAAGTGAAAGCATGTAAGTGAATCTTGAGGAAATGGTAAACTGCGCAGAAACAGTATGCCACTCTATATAGAAATTGTTTTCATCTTTTGCCTTTTACTTTTATTAATATTAGTTTCCTTTTTCATTCAACTACTTTGCAGTGCTAATGTGGTGGTAGAAACACATGTTCACAAGGCTGTGATTGGTTAACAAGAGTCAGCCATGGGAGAATTGACACTTAGAAAT
Organism: Stylosanthes scabra; assembly: GCA_036250425.1. NCBI lineage: Eukaryota > Viridiplantae > Streptophyta > Magnoliopsida > Fabales > Fabaceae > Stylosanthes > Stylosanthes scabra. The sequence goes on along the minus strand of JASCZI010272817.1, from coordinate 8,336 downwards.
TGGTCCCCAAATAGGTAAGAAACTTGAATAATTAATAAACTGCGCAGAAAGTATATTCGAAACTGTACAGAAACCTTTTAACTTGTTCTTTTCTGTTTTAACTACCTTGCAGCCATCCTAAAGAGAATGAACCAAGTGATAAAGAGGTCCAGGAACAAATCAATCGGAGTATAATGATGGTGGCCAGAATGGCAGTAGCGCAGAGTCAGCCGGGTCCACTGCCTTCATTTAGCCTCGGCTCTGAATTTGGAAGTCAGAGTCAATCCCAATCTCAATCTCAGCCGATGGAAATATATGATATCGATGATGATGATGAAGAAGAAGACCCCTGTCTCACACAGAAATCAATTTCTCAAGAAGGGCCTCTTCTCTCGGACAAGAATATCAACGAAAATGAGAAGCTTCATCAAGACGTGCAGAAACTGAAAAGCATGGAAATCTCTCAACCTCAAGACCCCCGAGCAAGGAATGGAAAAAGAAGAAGATGTGAGCAAAACGTGCTACAGATGGGCGACGGAAGAGGAAGGAAACAATGGGTATCAATTTCTTTTCAAGTTTAAAACTGGAAAAGCCTATGACGCAATGAGATGCCATTTCCTGTCGACGGCAGAAAAGAGTGAAGTCGATTTGGCAGTAAGTACCACAAAAACATGATCCTTTAATTTAATTCTTTTTTTCATTTCAACTGTTTGTTGATTTGGTGTCTTTCTTTTTACAGATAGTGCAAATAATGTGTATTCTACACAATAGGGAGAATAACGAGAAGTTTAGAGACACGATATATTGTGTGCCTCCCCTATTTTTGGTAACAACCGTAATCTTTTTCGGCTTATTTTTGTTTCAATATTGAATGTAATCATTTTCCTTACATTATTTTGTTTCCTTGCTTTGCTTTCAGCATGATATACTTAAAAAGTATGGCCATAACTACATTGATTCAACCACTGGGCTGCCATATAAGAACACAACGATGCCAAATCTGGACGCTCTCGGTTATATTAATCGAAATAAAATCAAATCAGCTCCTTTTGTATGTTTCTGTGTATTTTAGTCTTCTCTTGCTAATTTTTCAAAAAAGTTAAGTTTGCTTATCATTTCTACACATTCTAGATTACAATTTCTGTACACTTCCGTTCCTGTTTTTAAAATAACTTAATTCCTCTTTATAATACAGCTGTTTGCCCCGGTTTTATACGCACAACACTGGTGGTTATACGTGCTTGATGTCAAGAAGAGAAAGTTTTATGCTCTTGACTCGTTGAATAGTACAGCACCGGGCAGGGACAGAAATAAACTAAATAGATTTGCGGTAATTATCTCTCTTCAAATTAATCATTAAATTCTTCTAATAATATTTCTAATTTTGGTGTGTCTGTTTTCAGTCCAATGTCCTCGATCAAATTCAGGTGCATGCTGGGGCGAGAACACGGTTACATAATATGACAAGAAATGTATCAGATTTGATTTTGGTGTATATGTCCTGAAGTACATGGAGGTAGTGAATCCAAGCTTCTTGGAAAAGAGGAATTTCACCGTTCCAATTTGGACTGAAGTAAGGATTTTTCTGTATAATATAAACTATATATTTCTGTACAACATACTAATGTTTTTTCAACTATATTGTAGGACGAACTTCAACAGTTCAGAGAGGAGTTCGTGGAACGCATTTTGTTTAACGGCGATAATTTCTTCAGGCAACAAGCACTGAAAGTGTCGAATCCAGTTGCAAGACATCAAAGACCCTCCGCCGCTCTCCAAAGCCCATACGTTCAGCTGAAATCGATGGATTCAGAATCAGGGAAATTAGGATGATAATAGGGCATCAAACTCTTTGTTGATTAAGATGATTTCTTCATGTTTTGCAAACTGAATTTCCTTATGTTTTTGAGAATCTGAACTGCTTCCTTTATATGAATATATTATCCTTATGTTTTTTGGTTATGTATTGCTTCTCAATTTGATTTTCTATTGAGTAATAAACACTAAAAATACCCAGGAACTCGGAAAACCTGCAAACTAAGTTTAGAGTGCTAAAACTGCACAGAAATAGTAATCTAAAATGTACAGAAACATTAATTATAAACCAAAATAAGTTGAAATTGGCTAAGCTGCAAAGCAATAACACTCTGCACTATACATAAATGGTATTCATAAAATCGAACTAACTTCAAAGTGCCTAAGCTGCAAAGATATAACACTCTTTGCAGTACAGAAAGCATATTTATTAGAAATCAACTAAATTCAATAAAGAAACTAAACTGGGCAGAAAGAGTACTCTGCACTGTACAGAAATGTTGTTCTATTATTAACAGAAACCTAAATAACACTCTGCACTATACATAAATGATATTTATAAAACCAAACTAACTTCAAATTGTCTAAGCTGCAAAGATATAACACTCTTTGCTGTACAGAAATCATATTTATTAGAAATCAACTAAATTCGACAACAAGGCTAAGATACACAGAAATAAAACTCTGAACTGTGCATAAACATTGTTCTATTTATAACAGAAACATATTAAACACATCTTTCAAACACAAAACAGAATGCAATGTACAGAATGCTAATTATCACCCTATTCTGTGCCTATTCTTTTTATCTGTTTCATTTGCAATTTTCTTTTCCAGATTTGAGCCCAATCTCTTCCTTGGACGACCTTTTGATCTCACATGTTGCAGGCTTTGAAGATCATTGATTTCATTTAGAGTGCAATCTTCGTGTGATATCATTCTTTTTCCTTTCTCCTTCGCCTGCTCTTCCTATTCTTCTTTGTATTCTTGTAGCTCGCTGAAAATTCTGTCAAGACCGCGATGCAAAATCACTGTCTGTCCCTTGCTTTCTGATCCGACTTGACAAGCTTCGAAGCAGCAAGACAGAGCGCCGTTGTATCTCTGTGTCCTTTTGTCCAAAATAGGCTCGTCGTAGCTGCTGCTGATGTTGGTGTAATTCCTTTTGACGTTCTTGCTCCAGCGTTCCAATACATATCTTGAATCAACCTTATCCACTCTCTCATCACTCAACACGATCAGAGAATGGCAGCATAAAATCCCTCTTGATTCGAATAAAAGACACTCGCATTGGGCTTCCCCTGTTGTCGAATTATATATCACTTTGTATATGTTGAAGATTTTGCTTGAAACCTCTTCTAGTACTTGGTATGAAGCGATCCATTCAACGCAATAATTCCACTTTGACATGCAATTAATCTTGCCTTTGAATTGTGCCTGCACTTCTTTGAACTTTGCATGAGTGTAAACCTTTTCGAACTGAGCTTCTATAGAGGAATTTGTTGCGCAAGGTATGTTGCTGTTGAAATCTGCACAATCGGCTTCCCTCTCTTTTTGTTCTTTGTTCCGAAGGTAATTGTCGTATTGCCTAACCAGCTGGATCAAGGAACTCTTCCGGGTGATGAACTTGTTGAAGAAAGAGTGCATGCTCTCGCTCCGTTGAGTGCTTCTCATTCCAGCCCAAAAATGACCGTCCAAGTAGATAGGGACCCATAGATCATGGTTCTCATAGAGTTCTGCGCAGAAAAAAGTAACTTGTATTATCTTCTTAAACAATTCTGACATAATCAATCTAACACACCTAAATACAATTCTGCGCAGAAATAATAAATATCAAATACCTGAATACTATTTTTGAACTGCGCAGAAATAATTCAAGAAATGAAAATTAAAAATTACGAATTCAATTCAAATTATGTAATGACAAACGTGTTACCTGTGAGCCACTTATTCCCAGAAAGATCGTGCTTGGTGATGAATGCTTTCCAGTTTGTGTCGAACATATATGTTGAATGAGAAGACCACACTACATTGCTCATCTCTTGTTCTATCTCGATGTGTCCCTAGAAGCCGTTCAATTTCTTAGGGATCTTCTTTATTATATGCCAAATGCACCACCTGTGGATTGTTATTGGCATGCACTCTTAGATGGCTCTTGGCATCGATGGACATTGATCGGTGATGATTCCTTACGGTGACTTCTTTCCCATGCAACGAAGCCAACAACTAAAAAGCCATTTGAAAAATTTCATGTCCTCATTCTTCAGTAGCGCACATCCCAGAAGAGTAGAATACCCGTGATGATTGACCCCGACAAAAGAAGCAAGAGGCAAGTCGTACCTGTGAATTATTCAAGTAAAACATGAAACTCTGCAGAATGCGCAGAAATGGAAACTAAAACTGTACACAAAATAGAAACCAAACTGCACAGAAAGTGAAACACAAAAATCCAACATAGCAGACAACATAAATGTGAATAAACGAAATAAAATACAAACCTGTTTTTGTTGTATGTTGTATCGAATGAGACAACATCCCCAAAATACTCAAAAGCAGCCCGGCTCCTTGCGTCATCCCAAAAAGCATTCCTGACTAAATTGTCCTCTTCGAGTACAAGCTCATAAAAGAAATTTGGATTCTTTTCCTTCATCTTAAGAAAATAATTCCCCAGCTCCCTTGCGTCGACTTCTTCATAAACGCTACTGATGCATGAGCATTTTTATAGAATTATCTTCCTTATTTGAATGACTTTCTGCCTCAAATTAACTTAAAATCATCCAAAAATACTAAAGATGTTTATAAATGTCAACAATTACCAATTTATGATAGATTAGTGGTACTTTGATGATTTTATTGATTATTTTCAGAAAAAAACGAAGAAAGGAAGCTTGCAAAGCAAGAAACAAAATTTGAAAGCAAAACAGAGGAAGACCCCCACGCATATGCGTGGAAGAGCACGCATATGCGTGCTACTTGAAGACCTCTCCACGCCTAGACAACTCTGGCCACGCCTAGGCGTAGCACCTTGGCTTCCCTTTGCCACGCATAGGCGTGGAGGAGCACGCATATGCGTGCTACAAATACTCCAACCACGCCTAGGCAATCCCATCACACTTAGGCGTGGCAACTCACTTCATCAGAGCCACGCATAGGCATAGAAGCCCACGCATATGCGTGGGAAGCCAACAGCTCACGTTCCAGAGTCACGTCTAGACAAGCCCAAACGTGACCAGGACTTCTCCAAGCCTAAGTCAGCCACGCATAGGCATAGAAGCCCACGCATATGCGTGGGAAGCCAACAGCTCACGTTTGAAGCTCACGTTTGGAAGAGCTAAACGTGACCCCATCCTTGCTAGCCCATTCCAGAGCCAAGCATATGCGCAGAACAGCAAGCATATA
>JASCZI010272815.1:4181-23109 GCA_036250425.1 Stylosanthes scabra | reverse complement strand
CATGCTAGCACTGTGCCTTCCACGCATATGCGTGGATGTTGTACGCCTATACGTGGGAAGATGAGTCATGGTCACGTTCAAGGTTGTGGCAACGTGACCGTGGACGCAAGCTGAGTGACTATTCACGCATATGCATGGGCCTCTACACATATGCGTGGATCTGATCAAGTGAGTTGCCACGCCTAAGTGTAGTGAGCTTACTTAGGCGTGGGTTGGGGTATGAGCAGCACGCATATGCGTGCTCTTCCACGCATATGCGTGGAACCCTGCTCTGTTTTGCTTCCAAATTCCGTTTCTTGATCTGCAAGCTTATAGCATTAATATCACAAAGAATTGAGTATGATTTATCCTAGAAAACCTCTAAAGATGCTCATGCATCATGGAGCTAACACCTCATCAGCTTAGTGTCAACTTGAGGGAACACACATGCTCATGCAATATATTGCTTATATGTTGTTAAGTTGTAATCACATTTTTTTGTTTATGTTTGGGCATGAATTGGGTGTAGTCATTCCATGCAAACATGCAGTTGCTGCAATTACAATGCACAGAAATGGGGGATACTCACCGGATGACTTCGTGCACAAGTCACTCACTATGGAAACTGTTATGGCAACATACAACTATGTGGTTCACCCTGTGCCTAGAGAGGAGTATTGGAATCCTATTGGTTGTGGCGGAATTTTCCCACCTCCCATTGTGTGTCCAGCGGGAAGGCCAAGATCTAGGAGGATTAAGGACCATGTGGACATGATCATTGGCAAGAAGGTGAGAAAGACATGCCAAGTGACATGTGCGAAGTGTGGAGAACAAGCCACTATTACAAAACTTGCAAGGGTGCACCAAAAGATCCAAACTGGAAGACTAAATCAAGGCAAACTAAGAAGGCCAAAAATGGGGTAATTTTTTTCAATTTCTTTATTTACTTTTGAATAGGATCATGCATGAATTCTGTATTATTAGGTAACATGAAACCTGACTCATACTAAAATTCTGATTGTTTTTTAGAGGGTGATTTGGGAAATTGGTTTATTTTGTGAGAGGGTAATTGACAAAATTTCACTTTGGACATTGGTAATGAGTGGTATGGTTTTGGTCTTACTTGTCCCCTCGATAGATTTGTCGGGGGATTTCTTGTCTCATTAAATTGTTATCAGGGGTTTAGTTGTCTCTTTAATGTGCTTATCAAGGGTTTACTTGTCCCTTTAATGCTCGTAATTTCATAACAGGAATCACCAAATTGTGACCAAGGCAGCAACTCTGGGACATCTCAACCACCCATGGATCCTATTGTAAGTTCCCACGGGTTTGGTTTTTTTTTTTTTTTTCAATCCAACCGTTATCATGCTTGAATTAAGTTTGAGTTAATTTATGGTCAAAGTTTGAGTTAATTTATCGTGAAAGTTTGAGTTAATTTGCCATGCTTGTTGCTTCTTTTTAGGAGAAGGCAAGAAAAAGTAAGAAGAAGAAGCCCAGAATTACACCACCTTCAGATATAGGCCGGGCTGACGAGGTGGACTACTCTCAATGCAACCAACGCCTGAAAAGCATGCTGCACCTGCTCCAACACTAGGGTCATCCCACAGTCCTCCCGCTCATCCACTTCCTGCCAGGTTTCGCATGAAGCAGCCAATTGTTAGGCCTCCAACCACATCAAGTGCCAACCCAAAAGAGCTACAACATTTCACTTTTATGCCAACTCCTGGATTTAGGCCTCCTAGGCAAATTTGACAATTATGAATGAATTAAACTTGTGTTCCGAGCGTGTTTATTTTGATGGAATTAAACAATGTTTATGTTAGATACAATGTCTGTATTTTGGTGTCTGGTATTTTGTGAACTTACATGGTTACCTTGATGTGCTAGGGCCACTTGGTTGTGTTTATTAGTCTCATTATGCAAGAGCCACTTAGGAATAAAAAACATCATGTTACCATCTAGGTGTTTCTAAATGTGTGTTTATAGGCTCATTATGCTGGAGCCACCTTAAATTTAAGAACGCAATGTCGTCTTTATTAGACTACTTATGAATGAAGACTGCAATATTATTTATATTCAGATTTCGCTGTTGGTTTACATATTGCTTACAGGTTGCATATCCCCTCATATAAATGTACTATCATTCACATTTCATAACTACATGTTAATTCACATCAACATCATCAATTTTTTCATTCCATTAACATAACTTTGTTATCACATAATAACATCAGAAAAACCAATTGCATCATTTCTTCTCAGAAATTCATATTACATAACTATAATCCCCAACTTGATATAACACCTATTAGGCCTCAATCCCTCGGTTCACATTACAAAATCTTACTCTAAAACAGGCCCTTCAATGCTAACACAAACAAAATGCTAATCAATCCAACAATGGCAAAACATACACACTTATTATCCTGAAAACCTCTAGCATCATTCTTCCCCCTAAATTTCAGTTCCATGTCCATCTCCATAACCCTTTGCTCAAGCTCCTTCAACCTTCTTGCCATGAAAATGTCATTTCTGTCAGAGCCTGCTTCTTCAATGTTTTCTTTAACCAACATATCCAGCCAGTAGAAATACTTGCAATGTTGTTGGCTTGTCTGCAAAATTAACTCAACAGAAAAAAGGGGAAGGTAGAGCCATGAGGTATGATGATTCCACAATAAACATTAAAAAAATGAAAAAACAAAATAGGTATTACATTATAGTTAGGGAAACCAAGGAAAAATCTGTCCGGATTAAGCTTTGTGCAAGATTGGAATATGATAGCATAGCTCCCGTAGTGACATCTTGGAGATGAAAACTTCTTCTTCCTGGGCTGCCCCACACTGTCGCTGGATACGGTGCATGTCCTACTGTCTCTGCCAACACTGTATTCTTCGAGGCTGCGGCTCCTTGTCTCTGAAGTATGTCCTTTGCGATCCATGCTTCTGAGAGACGAGATTGAGGTGGTGAACTAGGGTATTTTGTTTCTCTGCAACAAATTAGGGTTCATGTCTCCTATGAAGAAGACGAACATGGCTTTTAATGGAAATTATGAGGGGCCAGATTGTTCAATTTGACACTAACTGAGTCCTACTTGTCACTTAACGGCCATGTCAACCGTTAACGTGCCACGTTTGCTTGCTTCGTCAATCCAACACAAAGCACAATTGACGGAGGGGGTATTCCATCAAACGTCCATAAAAGATAGGGGCTGGGATGGGTATTTTTTTTTGTTGGGGGCCTCATGGTCCGTCGAGCACTTTGTCAGGGCCGGGGAGTCACCGCACTCAAATATTGTGACAATTTATAAGTTAGTATACACAAAAGGAGTTGTTTTATAACCTTTTAAAATTAAAAAAGGAAAATATTTTGAAGTACACATAAAAGATGTCTTAGAAATAACTAGCTAGGTGTATACAAATAATTCTAGGTGAATAAGTGGTTTTGTCAACCAAGTGCTTAACCAAGCAAACTTGTCCACTCGCTGCCATCCCCTTATTATAATGAAATATAACGTATTGAGACGTGCCAAAATCACAAATTCATTTCTTTCCATTTTTCGTCTTCTCAGCTTGGTTCTTGTTTTCTTCTGCTGCGTGATTCTGCAACGTTCTTCCTCTATTTTCATTCTCGTTGTTTTGATTTCTGTTTTAACAAAGAAGAAGAAGAAGGAGGAGAAGGAGAAGGAGGAGGAGGAAGAAGAAGAAGAAGAGCAGCAACAATAGCAGCAATGTAAAACAAAGAAGAAGAAGAAGATGAAGAAGAGGAGGAGCAGTAACAACAGCAGCAACGTAAAACAAAGAAGAAGAAGAAAGTGTAGAAAATTTTATTTTCTTAATCTATTTTGTAGGCTATATACATATATATAATTAAGTATAATCATATTAGCTATTTTGTATTTTAACTTATATAAGGTGGTCTCATTATTGGTTTAAATAATAAAAGGAATAAGTCAAGATTACTTATCGGATTGGGCCTAATGAGAATAAAACTAATACTATCTATTTTATTGGGCCTTCAGGGTTTAATGGGTGCTAATAGCCTAAAATAAATAAAGCTCCAAGGTTTTGGTCCCCTCGCCATCTGCAACTCTTCTCCATCAGAGAGTTACTATTCACCCCTATCAGGGATACAGAAGGCTTTGGTTGAGAACGACCAAACAACCACAATTAGGGTTAGGAACAATAAATCAAGATAAAAAATCATGATAAAAAATCATGCCTATCAATTCATGTATTTTTTTTTAATAATTTAACATGGATGGTCATAAAATTTAGGAATCAAAAAATTCCAACAAGTGATATCAGAACCATCTATGATTAAATCTTTAAGAAAATTTGATTTTATTATTGTTATAATTTGATCGATATATCGCACATACGTGTGTGTGATGATGATGCACATGATGGAATTAGTAAGTGATCATCAAATTCCCTATGTTGAATTATTTGGTATACAAGAAAATACGTGGATCTGCTTTAATTCTATTGTGAAACGGAGTAATCCTAATTTATGCAAGTCTAAAAGGAATAAGGTATCTCCTTTTATTATATTTTTTTTATATATACGAAAATATTTTGAAATTACGAGTTGATCTCTGGCGTAACCTAGGTGATTTGATCTCACATTAATAAGATTTTAACTTTGGCTTTATTTTATTACTTTTGATCTGTGTGATGGCTTTCTAGACATGTGTAGAATATGCATAGACATATAAAGCTTATTATAAATAAGTTACAGGGTGCATCACAAGTATGTGAAATTAAGTTTTATATTGAAGTAATAATATGATGACTATCAATTACCCATAAGCACAGCTTTATGAGATTAATTCCTTTTGTGATTTATAGTGAACTCTTACATATTAAAAGCTTATTGGAATCTTGAATATATGTTGATGATTAACAATTTGTTGTTGATTGTTTTGGTTTGTGTTCAACCGTGTACAAGCTATGTGAAAAAAGAATTAATTAAGTGATATTATTCTTTATTAATTTATCAAGAAGTAAAAGGTCGGCCAGGTTTCCCTTGCTGAAGGGTATTCTCTCAATTGGGGAGCTACTCTCTCTTTGGAGAGGAAGAACATATCCAGATCCACAAAGATCTAGGTGCCTAGCAACAATATCAAAGCACTGCTTGACCATAATTACAACATATCAACCTGTAGCAATATTAACCCAACACTGGTATACAAAGATTACATGGCACTCTAGTAAAATTACAGATCGTCTTGCACCGCTTGGAGACTCAAGAATGTTTATCTTGAAGCTGGGGTAACTCCCTTGGGTACACCTATATATAGTAAACAATACTGTAGTACAGCTCCTAGAGCATACAGTTCCAACCTGCACACGAAATCCACAAATTATATTTAAGTTATAATTATGGCAAACGAAGTAGCAGAAGATGGAGTAGTCATACAGGTGGATCCGGTACCGAATCAAGGTGTCAACATGAACAACTACAACCTCGTCGGGAAGATCATCACAGAGAAGCAGTTCAGCTTTGGCTCTATCAAAGCTGGGCTAATGGGAATGTGGGGAAACCCCAACGGTGTAGCTATTACGGAGGTCGACAGGAACACCTTTCTCCTAAGTTTCATTGACCATGAGAAAGGGAGGCAAATTCTGAACAGGGGGCCATGGAGTTTCAGAGGTCACCTAATCAACTTGAGCATTTGGAGGGGATTACAACCAGTTGATGAAATTAATCATAACATCATGGAACTCTGGATGCAGATACATGGTGTTCCATTATCTTATATGTCAACACTTATAGCAGAAACTATTGGCAGTAAGTTTGGCGTGGTTCTGGAGACAGAAAATCCATTAGTTAATAATCTTCTTCACAGATCTTTCCTGCGTGTCAAGTTATTCATAGACATTTCTAGGCCACTTCCTACCAGGATTTGGCTAACTAGACCAAACTTACCTAAGGTTTGGGTAAGTTTTAGGTATGAAAGAATACAAGATACCTATTACTTGAGGTGTGGCATCATTTGCCATAACAAATGTGACTGCTCGAGACCTGTGGCAGCAGCATCATGGGATCCACAAAAGCCCAGATATACCCCAGGGCTGGGAGCGATTAGACCACCCCCAATTGAGGAGCTTGAGGAGCCCGAAGCTAGAATACAGCTTGATCCATGGGAGACTGATCTGCTCAGATACAACCAAAGGCAAGTCTTTCAACAACAGTGTCAACAAAGGCAAAATACAACAAGTAGAGCAAATGAATAGGGAGCAGAATTAAGTGCGGAAAATGAGGGAGGAAGGTCTGGTCTACTAACCATGAGGTAAGAGAAGTGGAAAGCCAAGGTGAGGACGTTTTCACTACACCAATCCATGCAGGCGAATCAACGCAGGGCATTCCACTGCAGGAGCTTCATATGAAGGAGGCAGACCCGCATCCACAGATCCCTGCACACAACACGGAGGAGCTCACGAAAATGGAGGAAAAGCCAAGAAAGTCAGTTTCAGTAAACCAACCTGCAGCAAATGTGAACAAGGTCAAGGGAAAAGCCCAGGTTGATGAGGAACAATCCCAGCCAAGAGTCGAGGTGATAAAACAAAGGCAACCAAGGCTGGTTTACGGAGGAGGAGCTCAATCAAATGCCAATAAAGGAAGCATTGAAGCAAGTGCTACATAACAAGATAAGTAAGTTTGTTGAGTAGGAAATTATAGACATGTGGAGTTATAGAGAGAAGCCGAAGCATAGGAGAACCTAGATCCATCAAGGGAGGAGAATGTTGCTGTGCAAACCACCAGACCAGCAGTATACAGTTCAGTTTCCTGTAGAGGAGGCAGAATCAAAGGAGGAAGTACAAGGCCAGCACAACGAGGATCTCCAACAAGAAGCACTAGCACATACGCTGAGGCACAACCTGCATATCAAGTGAAAGAGGAGATAAATCAGGCAATGATCATAGAAGAAGCAGAGAACACATCACAGGAGATTGCTCAACAACCAGAATCAAAAAAGTGGAAAGGGGAGGAGACTGAACACATGGCTAAGGAGGCGAGCCTAACCACGCCCCACCCTCAACCATGAATATATTAAGTTGGAAGTGCCGGGGTTTGGCGGCGCCCGCGACAATAAGAGAGCTAATGGACATATGTAGGAAGAATAGGTCGTCCCTTTTGTTTTTAATGGAAACTAAGGCCAGTAAAGCTAGTACTGATAGGATTAGGAGAAGGTTGAAGTACGATAAAATGTTTTGTGTAGAATCTCGTGGTTTGTCAGGTGGCTTATATATATTCTGGAAGAAGAACATAATGGTTAATGTGTATGCTTGGTCTCAGAACCATATTAAAGCATATGTAACATATGGGAGTAGTAACACTTGGCACAACACCTTCATATACGGCCATCCTACCCAAGGGCAAGAAAAGAAGTTTGGCGGGAGCTAACAAATACAACAGGTCATACAGCAGAGCCATCTTTGTTCATTGGTGACTTCAATGACGTTCTATCCCAAGAAGAAAAAGACGGATTACACCCACAACCCCAAAATCAAATTACAGCATTCCGAGAATTTATTGATGCAAACTCCCTAATAGATATTGAACTGCAGGGGGCAAGATTCACATGGTATAGCAATCCCAGGAATGGCTTTGTCACACGAGAGAGAATAGATCGAGCTATGGTTAATTGGGAATGGAGAAGGGTATTCCAACATGCTAAGCTAATGGCGCAACCAGTAGTGAGTTCAGACCATGCACCACTTATACTACACCTAGCTCCAAAAGAGAGGAGACAACGACAATTTGTGTTTGAGAAATTTTGGGCAGAGATTGTGAGAAGATAGTAAGGGCGGGATGGAACAACAAACATACTGAACAAGGAGATGAATGGCAGATTTTATCATCAAAACTAACAGCTTGCAAGGCAGAGCTTACAAAATGGAGCAAGGCAACTTTCAAAAGAGCAGATAAAGAGATAGCAATTTTGAAAACCAAGTTAGAAGAGTTACAAAACAGTGAACAGTCCCAGGAAATTCAGCAGCAGATCCACGTTCTTAGAAGGCAAATTAACAGAATATGGCAACAAGAAGAGAATTACTGGGGGACAAAGATCTCGAATAAAATGGTTGCAGATGGGCGATAAGAACACAGCTTTCTTCCACGCATGGACGATACAAAGGAGAGATAGAAACAATTTAAAAAAGTTGAAGGCGGATGATGGAAGCTGGGTGGAAGTGGAAGAGCAATTTCTGAACCCGGTGACCGCGCATTTCCAAAAGCTCTTCCTGTCTGAAGGAACTCGAAATGTACAGCAGTGTATGAGCAAAATTCCAGCAAGAATTAGCCCGGCAATGAACCAAGACCTGATGGCTGAGATAACGGAAGAAGAAGTTAAGAACACGGTATTTAGCATGGGCGCTCTTAAAGCTCCTGGACCGGATGGCTTCAATGGGCTATTCTACTAGAAACACTGGGATCAAGTTCGAAAAGAGGTTTGTGACATTGTTAAATGCTTCTTTAATGGGGGGAACTTGCCAGAGAACTTTGATGAAACGGTAATAGTGTTAGTTCCTAAAACTAAGACCCCGGAAACTCTGCACCAGCTTAGGCCTATCAGTTGTTGTAATTTCATATATAAAATCATCTCCAAAGTAATAGCGAATAGGCTGAAGCATGTTATATCCCAGGTTGTGTCTCCAATTCAGAGTGCGTTTTTGAGTGGAAGAAAAATTCAAGATAACATAGTCATAATTCAGGAAATGTTTCATTCTTTACAAAATAAAGGTCAGCGAGCTACAGAAAATCTTGCGGTCAAAGTAGATATGAATAAAGTGTACGACCGGCTGGAATGGAAGTTTCTAGAAGCTACCCTCATAACGTTTGGGTTTGACTCAAGATGGACTACACTTGTAATGGACTGCGTCAGGAAGGTAAGCTACAAGTTGAAGATTAATGGAAAGCTATCTAGGAGTTTCAAGCCGCAGAGGGGATTGAGGCAAGGAGACCCGCTCTCTCCGTATTTGTTCATAATAGCAGTTGAGGTATTCACAATTTTAATGGAGGAAGCAAGAAGAGAGGGCAGAATTGCAGGGGTGAAAACAAGCAGATTAGGACCTACAGTCTCGCACCTCTTGTTTGCCAACAATTGCATCATCCTCTCCAAAGCAGATGACGAAGAGATATATCAGATTATTACTATTCTCAATAGCTAGACTGAGGCTTCGGGTCAGAGAATTAATTTAGAGAAATTAGGTATAATTTTTGGGAATGCTGTTACGATAAATAAAAGAGTAGAAATTGAGAAGATACTAGGAATCAGAGCTTGGGATAACCCGGGGAAATATTTAGGATTACCAGCGCAATGGGGAGGATCGAAGTATAAGGCTTTGAGTTGGATCGAGGAGAGAATTATAGAGAAAATTGAGGGCTGGAAGGAGAAGCTCTTGAACCAAGCAGGGCACGAGGTACTGATAAAGTCTGTGTCACGAGCTATTCCCAGCTATGCGATGAATGTTGTACTATTTCTGAAGTCTTTTTGCCAAAAGATAGTTACAAAAATTGCCAAATTTTGGTGGGCATCAAGTAGAAAGGAGCGTGGAATTCACTGGCAAAGTTGGGGACGAATCACCAGAAGCAAGCAAGAGGGAGGAATGGGATTTAAAGAACTACATCTTCAGAACCTAGTGTTTCTAGCCAAACAAGCTTGGAGGATTTTGAAGAACCCAGAAGCGTTATGGGTGAAAGTCCTGAAAGCTAAATACTTTCCAAATACTGTTTTCTTCTCTGCGAAGCGAGGAAGTAACAACTCATGGACATGGAAGAGTATCTTGGATGGAAAGGATATCCTTTTGAAACATGGTAGGTGGAGTATAGGAAATGGATGCTATAAGAATCTGGGAGGATAGATGGAATTTTGGATGCGATTATGGGCCAACAACGGTTAATAGAGATATATGCATGGTCAGCGAGCTGCTTCAAGAAGATGGGCAATGGGATTTGAACAAGCTAAACCGATACTTTACTAACGAAGAAGTGCAGAAGATAGCTAAAACTCAAACACGCATAACACAGGGGCAAGACACGTTCATTTGGCCACACAAACAAGATGGAGAGTGTTCAGTAAGAATAGCATATAAAATTCTCAAGAAATACTCATAAACAGGCAATAACACCCCATCAATAAGCAATAACAACAATGAAGTATGGAAAATCATTTGGGGACTACAAACACCACAAAAGATTAAAAATTTCTTATGGAGGGCAGCACACAACAGCATTCCAGTGTTTCAAAACTTGAAGAACAAGAGGGTTTGTGTTAATGATGTATGCCTGATATGTGGAGAAGAAGCGGAAACAGTGGAACATGCTATATTACTATGCCATTGGACAAGGGCAGTTTGGTTTGGAAGCCAAATACAATGCTGCCCAACAAAAACCACAGTTTCCACAATAGATAAATGGCTAATAGATAAAGCAAACCAAATGAGAACAGAGCATGGGAACAGTTACAACATCTATCTAAGCAAAATAGCATATATCATGTGGGAGATATGGAAAGCAAGGAATCAATCTGTCTACCAACATACCAAACCCAATCCAAGCACAACAATATTCAGAGCCTCAACATTGGAACAAGAGTTTTCAACAACAAATTCTGAGCAAGCAACACCCAAGCAGTAGAATGCAAGAGATAGGAGAGTAGTTACCTGGCATGCCCCTCTACCAGGATGGGTTAAATGTAACGTGGATGCCAGCTATGACTGCAACACGGGACAGGGAGCAGTAGCAGCCATCTTCAGAGATCATGAAGGTAAATCGTTGCAGGGTATTCATCCAAGATGCAGGCAACTTCAGTCTTAGCAGCAGAAGCTTGTGCAATGAGGGAGGGCCTGATAGAAGCTACAAGAAGACAATTCACAAACACAATATTTGAATCAGACAATAGAGAATTGATTCAGGCAATCAAATCAGGAACTAATATTTGGGAAATAGGACCTTTACTACAAGACATGACAGAACTAGTACAACATTTAACAGGCTATGGTTTCACATGGACTCCAAGGGAAGGTAATCAGCAAGCTAATGAAGTTGCTAAATTAACCAGAGCGGGTGACCTAGACTCTGATTGGCATACCAATCCAACAGGCACAATTTTAAGAGCAGTTATAATAGACCAGAGGACAACCCTAAGTAGAGGGCACTGATCAAAGACAAGGAGACGCAGAGAGGGCAATCTGCAAACTGAGCAACAGCCATGGGGATGCAGCGGAGTATGGTGTTAGCCACAAAACACTAGTGCTACTAACCTGAAAGTACACAACAGATCAGGACACATAGCCTCATTATGCCAATAATAGATTTGTAACATACCTTCTCAATCAACTCAAAGTTTGGCTGAAGAAAGCCCATGAAATGGAGAGTGTAAGATGCAAACCAGTTCTTACCCATCAATTCGGAAGGCGGAGACCTCCCTGAACTTCTGTAGCAACCCAGCACCCATCGTGATTGAGGCAACAGCATACGAGTATGGCTCATACACATCAATTAGGGAGCACAGGCACACCACCATTTCCGACCGCTATGCCATAAGCACACAGCGCTTCGAACGAAGATGGAATCAAAGATAATCTAGGTGCCTCAACAGTTTTACACGGGTGGAGAGCGGAATGTGATTGGGCAAACAAGAGAGTACAGCAGCCACAGCCGAGGAAGAGAAGTTCCAATACGGGAGGAGAAACATCATCGCCGAAGATTCCAACGACAGAGCATCCTTTGGGGTTTCTTGGTTATAGAGTTCTGGAAGCACGACGACCGAAGGCGAAACGGCGGGAATGGTTTCCTTCAAGATCCGGTAGTAGCTCCGCCCTTAGTTTCAGAGGTGTGTGATGCAATCTCAGGAAGCAGCAAACTCAGCTGCCTCAACGGGTCCGGGCTAGGGTTGGTGGGGAATTGGGTAGGTTAGTTTGGGCATAGCCCAAGTCCAAAAAAAAAGTGATATTATTCTTTATTCGGATTTGATATGGCTTATATTATGGATTAAGTGTCCTTATTTTGTTATATATATTATGGTTTGGGCAAAAGTTCTATATTCCTTTTGTGATCTGATCGCAAATCATGTTATTTATGAATATAGATTCAGTTATTATAAAATTAAAATAAATAAATAAATTTCAGAATACTTATATATTGAGTCATATTTTATTTATTATTTTATTTATTTATTTATTTGGTACAGACCTAAGATATGAATATTTAATTCATAATTAGTTGATGTTATACATATTTTGTTTGAAACTTGAATCCTTTAAGATATACTGAGAGTTCAGTTTTGTTATCCGAAAAATATATGTATAACTATTGAAAATATACAATATTATATGGTTGTTATATTGTATCTTATTGTTTTGCTGTATAAGCATTTGATTTTGTTACACGAAGAAATTAGTAATAATTTTGGAATATTATACTCATCTATTTTATAAGGTTTTGTTTCGAAGAAAATTGGTTGAACATTATGCTGAAAATCGATTTATTTTGAAATATTAGGAATATTTATTTTGTAATTCATGCGAATATTGGTCGGCCCAAAGGAAGATCTATATTTGGCAGAATTACAGACATATTAAAGATAATTATATAGTTGGGTAATTAAAAATGACTCAATGCTTTTATTTATGCAGACAATAATCGGCCCAAAGGAAGTTTTGTCTGGCCAAAACATAATCATTGAACCTTATGCTTATTTTCTATTTAATTATGCAATCACTAATCGGCCCAACGGAAGGTTGGTGTTTGGCCAATTGATAGAAAATGCATGCGGTAATAAATAGGTGTAATTCTCAAATTCCCATGTGAATAATGAGGCGATCCAAAGATAGGCTTATTATTTGACAGGATTTTATTTAGAATATTTGGCAACCCACACTAAAAGAATTTATGTGTTTGTAATTTATGCGGGTGTAGATCGGCTCAAAGGAAATTCTGTATTTGGCCAAATTACATAAACACTTGTGGTAATAAACATGTGATAATTATTTGGTTCCGTTTAAATACTGAGTCTGTCCAAAGATAGACTTATTATTTGACAGGATTTATTATCAATGTTTGATTATTGTACTAAGAATACCGCTTACAAGTTAATATTTATGTCCAAAGACTAAATGTTAATGTTGTGCTAGGTGTTCATGATGGGCTCACACTATAGTATGAATTTTATTCATATATTACGAAACTTGTGCGAACATAGTTTATTTTGAAGTTCTGTCTGTCAATGTCAGTCTATTTATCAATAAATAGAATTGATAATTCTGGAACTAAAGAACGCTATTATCATTCCTAAACTACAAGGATCTAGACTTCGCACTAAGGATTAAACAATCCCATCTTTTCATAGATAAAGTTTCAGAAATGAGATTGTTCAAATTGCATAAGTCTTACGATCATAAAGTATGAAATTCCATAAGATTCTTACTGCTATAATGGAATTTCCTTATAGAAATACAAAATACTTTGTTAAAGGCTATAAGGTTGAAACAAGTGCGATATTCATCAAACTTTGTTTCAATGAGGCATTAAAGAAAATATAAGGGAGTACATCTTGAAAAATGTCCAATCTTATTTTGAACTTAAATGCACTAAAGTTATTGTTGTCTTATGACATGCTCATGCATTTAGTTTTAATTTTCCTTTTAGCACAATTTAATCACTTTAGGGTCAATTATCAAGTTGTAACTGATAAAGGTCAAACGATCATCATTGTGTGCAATAAGTGAAAACTTTCAGGTAAGAAAAGGATAAAAGTACTCATTTAACTAGGTATCCCATATGAATTTATAAAGTAATAAGAATCCATAAACTGCATATGGTATATCTCAAAACGAACAATAAAGATCAAATATCACATTTAGTGTATAAAGAACGACACATCTATAATTTATTTTGATTTTGAATTCAATTTAATTTCAATGGTATGAAATACTTAGTGAATAGATTTTGATAATTCTATTCATGATTTGTGAATTCTCTAAGTTATGTGAAGCCAAATAATGCTGAAAGATTCATCTTTTTGGGCATTGGTAACTTAGTGAAAGATTGCTTGAGATAGTAAGTTTCCATTATTATCATATATTGTTTGAATTTGCAAGAATATACATGATATATATTTGTCTTATACATCATTTGGTTTTTATTTCTATTATGACAACTTCGGATATTTTCATGTCAACTAGAAATATATATGACGACTCTATGTTATATGAAATAGACACATTTTCTCTTTTATTTACAAGTTCAAACATATACACCTTTTGGTATAAATTTCTTTCTTTAGAAATAACTTAGGGTATCTTTAATTAGTAGCTTTTGTTGATGATACCTTAGTTCTATTTCATTTAAGTGAAGTATGATTACTCATGCTTTGTTACGAGAATTATTCTGGGAAGGAGTATTGAAAATTGCAATTTATATTCTTGCTAAAGTTTTAAGTTTTGTATAGTCTTACACCATTTCAGGTATAGTTACTCTTTTAGGATCCCACAATTCAAATACTTTTGGAGATAAAAAGTTGAGTAGTTCTTTGAGGATATTGAGTTTGGGGGAAGATAGTCAATAGATTATCATAAAGACAAACTCAATTTCTTAAAAATAAATGCTAGAGTATTATGTATTGGTGCCATAAGTAAAGATTTTAAGTTCATTAAAGATAACAACAAGCCCATCTCATTACCCAAAGGTAATGTGGATATAAAGCATATCTTGTTGTAAACGACTCATCTCAAAAGTAAGACGCTAGAGTATAAAGAGAATTTTCTTTCAGTTTCTTGGAAAGACTCATTTAAAATCATAATGGCATTTACTGTATTTTTTGATCTTGAGTTACAGTAAAAGTGGATATATATAAGGAATTGTTTCTCAATAGCAATGTTGAAACAATTGATATTTTGCGTCATAAAATTGTATCGCAATATACAATAAGGGTATGGACTCAAATTAAAGAATTCTGTCTATGAACTAAAGCAAACTTTCTAGTATCAATATTTCATCAAATTATTATCTCATATGGTCTTTTGAGATAAATATGGTTGATGACTATATGCTAATTCAGTGGGAGTAATATTTCATACCGTCTTTTGAGATAATTATAGTTGGTGACTATATGTTAGTTCAGTGAAAGTAAGTATATTTAAGTTGTCTTGTTTGTCATTAGCATTACTCTTTTGTATTAGGAATTTGTATATATTAAAATTATTCTCGAAGTACTTTTGGATTATAAATTGTTATAAGGTAAGACCTTTAAAAAGCTTGACATGCAAACACATAACGTTATGTACCATTAATTGTCAAAGAGACTAGTATAGTCTCATTAGATTTACTTCACACATGTAATATAAATATCAGCCTAGACTACCATCCTAAAACAATGGTGATTGCACTCTTTTATCTAATGTAAAAAGTTATTAACCACTAATACACTAAAAGACAATTGTACCCAATATATTCTTCTATAGTTTTATTTTCCCTTTTCCTTTTAATTTTTATTTTTTTTAAATTCCCTTTTTCGTCCTCCTTTTTAAATTATCATTTCGATCCATTTTCCTAATTTTATTATTTTTCGGATAATTCAAAGTCTTTCCGAATAAAGTATTAACTATACTTAGTAATTCTACTCAAACATATGGATTGTTATAAAAATAAAAAATGTTGGCAAAACAAATAGAATCATATCACAAATAATGTCATAAACGCTCCTTTTCCATTAACTTCCACAAAATAACAATTTATCTCACGTAATCCCCATTTTCTAATTTACAACACAATTACAATAAATTCTCCTTTTTTTTTTAAATTACTTACAATAAATAGGGCAAGTTACCCAACTAAACTAAGCCAAACCAATAATTACTCATTTACACCGTTTGCTATAATATGATCCAATTGCGCCATTTGCATCAAATTAATGGAAACCACGGCAGGGTGGCAAGTTTTTAAGAAAACAGCCAAACCCTGCCACGGATTATGTGCTGTTGTTTCAAAATGAGAGAAAACCGTGGCAGGGTGCCACGGATCTCACATAAAATTTAAAGAAGTGGAACCCTGCCACGGTTTATGTGTATTTGCTAGCCAATTCGAGTAGTATAAAAGGCCAAGTAGTGATGATGTATTCATTTAGTGATGTGAGTTGAAAAAAAATGGATAGTGATGAAGCTTTTGTTGCACTTGTACACCATGATGGTAGAATTAGGTACAAAACAAGAGAGGGTGTTAAATTCACTGATAAAAGTCCAGCTAACGTTTTCATGACCACTAGGACAACGTTAGTAGATCTGCAAGCTGGCATTAGTAGGAAGCTTGGTTTGGATGCAAGAAAGCGGGTTAAGATATATTATCGGATTCCGATTTCCGTCATGGCGCAGGGTGTGAAGTATGGGTGTCTTGCCATTGAAGGGGATGATGATTTACAAATTCTTTTTTCATTGCCGAAGGCAGTTTCCCAAAGTTCGAACCACGGAGCTATTCGTTGAGGTAGCTGATGCGCTTGCAAGCTCAAGGGGTTCGGCTCCCATACCTAGGCCCGTCAATGTTGGGGAAGCGTCCAGTTCTAGGAATCAACGTGTTGTTGCTCCCGTTGCCTCTCCGTCATTTGATTTTAACCTCCAAGCTGAAATGGCGACGGGTGCAAATGAGCCAGGGGACTCTCGTTCGTTTGGAGAGCTTGGTGTCGCAGTGGCAGCAACACCGCAACCGGTATCCCCACCAGCCTTCGAGGGAGTGCCAGTTCCTGACCCTCAGGTCGTAGAGGCTTTGAGAGCCGATGATTCGGATGCGGAGCCTGAGTTCATAGAGGGGGAAAGTAATCATGAAGCAGGCACTGATCCACCCCCTCAAGGTGGTGCATCTAGTTCAGGCACACAGCAGTACCCCACTCATTTGTCGGATGTGAACTTGGATGCTCTATCGGGTCCAGGTCGGGGAGCTAGTGGTGCTAGTGGTGCAACCAGCACTGCGCAGGCATCTCAAGGATCGAATATGCCTGCTGAGTTTGTTGTTGGACAGTCCTTTCATATGAAGGAGGAGGCAGTTCTGGCGGTGAAAAACTACAACATTCGCCGAGGAGTTGAGTACAGGGTGATGGAATCTGACCACGCAAAGTACCTCGGAAAGTGTAAGGAATTCGGGAAGGGATGCACTTGGCTAATTAGGCTCACTCTACGGAAACGGAAGGATCTGTGGGAAGTGCGAAGGTACAATGGTCCGCACACTTGTTTGGCCACGGAGATTTCGAGTGACCACAGACAGCTTGATTATCATGTGATATGCGACTTCATCATGCCGTTGATCAGGGCAGTTGCCTCGGTACCGATCAAGGTTCTTCGGACTTCTATGGAGTCTAGTTATGGGTTTAGGCCGAGTTATAGAAAGACTTGGATGGCGAAGCAGAAAGCCATTTCACTCATTTATGGTGACTGGGAGGAGTCGTACGCGGAGCTTTCGCGGTGGGTGCTTGGGGTTCAGATCAGTATGCCAGGTAGTGTGGCGATTCTGAAAAGTTGTCCCATTCTCGTGAATGATGAGGCTGATGAGTCCTCTGAGTATTTTCAGCGCCTCTTCTGGACATTTTCGCCGTGTGTGGAGGCATTCAAGCATTGCAAGCCGCTAGTTAGTATAGATGGCACGCATTTGTTTGGTAAGTATGGGGAACACTTATTGCTGGCGATCGCACAGGATGGCAATTCAAATATTCTTCCGATCGCATTTGCACTTGTCGAGGGGGAGAATGCTGAGTCGTGGAAGTTTTTCCTTACCCATCTGAGGGCGCACGTGACCCCCTAACCTGGCATACTTGTGCTGAGTGATAGGCACAACGGCATCAAGGCCGCCTTGGAGGACTCTGAGTGTGGGTGGTTACTGCCTTTTGCATTTCGGGCGTTTTGCGCGAGATATGTTGCGGCAAACTTTGCCCAGAAATTCAAGTCCGTTGATGCAAAGAAGTTGCTTATGAATGCTGCCTATGCGAAGAGTGAGGTTGATTTTGATTACTGGTTTGGTTTGCTCGAGGCGGAGGACAGGGCCATGGGTGAGTGGACTCGGAGGATGGAGATAGAGTTATGGGCACAGTACAAGGACAGTGGGCGTAGATTTGGCCATATGACGACGAACATGTCAGAGTGCATTAACTCAGTTCTAAAGGCGACACGGAATCTCCCTGTCACTGCGTTGGTGAAGTCCACATACCTCAGGTTGGCTGAGCTCTTTTTGAGAAGAGGGCAGGAGGCAGAGGCACAGCTGGGTGCAGGGCACCAGTTTAGCTAGACACTGCTAGGTGCGTTGGAGAGAAACATGCGGGATTCGAGGTGTTTTGCAGTGACACTGTTCGATCGTCACAACTCTAAGTTCGAAGTGACACAGATTAGTCCAACAGGCGGATTCTCGCTTGGTACGTATCAGGTCTCCCTCCGTGATCGAACCTGTGGCTGTGGTTATTTCCAGGCTCTCCATTATCCATGCATGCACGCCGTGGCATGTTGTGCACAGTCCCGAGTCAGTTGGGCGTTGTACGTCCACGATGTGTACCGGATGACAGAGGTGTTTAGTGTTTGCCGCGTATGATTTGCGCCCCCAATCCCAGAGGGTTACTGGCCACCTTATGGAGGTCTGACAATAATTCAAGACCCCCGCATGAGGAGAGCAAGGGCGGGGCGGCCTAGGTCTGTGAGAATCAAGACGAACATGGATGAGGTGGATCCAAACAGGCCTAGACGATGTGGTCTTTGCAGACAGGTCGGCCATATTGGAAGAATTGCGCCCAAAGAGGCTCCACTGCAGGTGACGGTGTGTAGGTTTAGGGTTTCTATTGATTGCACTCTTTGTTTGACTTTAGTTATGCATTTTCTCCTGTGTTAGCTTTTGTTGAAGCAAATCTAGCTTGTTAGTTTCATTTTTATTATAAGCGTTGTCCTGTGTTAGCTTTTGTTGAAACAGATCTGTCTTA
>JASCZI010272812.1:0-16763 GCA_036250425.1 Stylosanthes scabra | reverse complement strand
ATAAAAATATATATATATATATATATATATATATATATATATATATATTAAAATCAACATTCCTTCTTTTTTCGTAGAAGTAACTTCTATTTCTATTATATAAGAGTTAATATCAATATTTACATCTTACAATTATGGAAATATAAATTTTGTATTGTATATGTATACAAATTTCGATTCATTGTACTAGTTGATGAAATTTTTACCACTGAATAAGAATAATGCAAAACAGCAATTAGGCCAGGAAGTAACAAGATTAGTAATTTGATAAGAACTTATGTAAGAAATACAATGATGATAATAATGTTGATCTTTTGTAAAAATAGAGGATAAAGCATCCAATTTGATCGTCTCTGAACACAATTTTCTATTTTTAAACATGACAAGATTTGGGTAAATAAGTAGCTTCTCTTTTTTTTTATCTTGAAATGCATGATTAGTCATTGTTAGTTTCGTTGTGCTGATTATGTTTTATCGTCATTTGCAAAAGTAGGAATAACAACTTATCAAGACATGTCGCATAGAGGTAAAAAATATACCCAAGAATCTGCTGGCAGCGGTAGTTTCAGCTCAAGTGGCGATCGAATTTGCTATTGTGGATTGCAAGCTCCGATTCGGGTCTCAAAGAGTGAGGCAAATCCGGAAAGGGAGTATTATTCATGTCCGACTGGGAGATGTAGATGGTTTATGTGGGCAGAACCTGCTGGAAATTGTTCGGGGCGGCTTGGAGCCCAAATTCGTGAACGAGATGCTGAAGAAAATCAGGTTGGCTTTGGCAGTAGCATGCTTCTACAAGAGAGGCTTAGGAAGCTTGAGAATGAGTGTATGACGTTGAAAATGTTAGTTTATATGAACCTTTTTTGGCTTTTTGTTCTGTATGTTTTTGTTAATGGCCTTGTTGTTCAAAATGTGATGGGAAATAGAGCATTGTTTCTTTTCTTTCTTTTCCCAAAGATAGAAGAGCATTGTTTCTTTGTTGATGGAAGTTAATTGTAAAGGAACATATGAACAAATAGTGTATTAGTGGAATGATATTATGTTAAAATGATTTTTATGTGTCAATGAACCTTTGTTTCTTTGTTTTATTTGCTTGTTGTTACTGTTATGAGCTGCCAAAGAAATTGTTCAGCAGAGAATTTGGAATCATAAAATGATACAAGTTATTTTGATTATATATATGAAATTGTTCAGCAGAGAACTTGTTTCTTTGTTTTATTTCCTGTGTATATGTTGTACATCATTGAGTTAGGCAAGTTGGCAAACTAAGTATTCACAGCAGTTACTTAAATCAGTTATAAATCTTTATAAAATTGATTACTTAATCAAATAATTTGTGAGTTTCCTTGAATCAAGAAAATGTAAAGTACTCAAAAACCACAGTAGTACAGAAACGCAGTATAAAGACAAATCAATAGCAGCATTGAACAGGGATTTGGCAAACTAAATATGCATAGCTAATAGTAGTACTAATGAAAAGCCATGGATGCTGCTGGGCTAAACAAAAACACAAGCTAACTTCATATATAGATAGTGGGGAAATCAATCCTAAAACACATGTCCAGTAGCAAAAGACATAATGCAAGAAGTGTTGCTAATTACACAAAATGTAGTTACTAATAACTGCTTAAACTTAAATAATGCCCAAAACATGGCAACTTCAGTATCTTGCCTAAACAAGTTCATAAATACGCTATTAGTAATTCATATTTCCATCCAGAATGTCTTGTGCAAGTGTGGTCAACTGAGCATCTATGAAGCCCCAGAAGCTCTTCTCCAACTCTGGTTTCGAGTTTATCTTCACCACAATCCGGATTGCTTCATGATCTGCAAACCCAAGCTGCTCCAAGTAGAACCTTTAACAAAAGGAACCAGCTAACATAAAACCATACTGAATTAAAATATAAAAACCAAACCAACAGCATGAATAATTTGTAATCTACAAGTAGAACCTTTAACAAAAGGAACCAGCCAACATAAACCCATACTTAATTAAGTATAAAAACCAAACCAGTAGCATGAACAATTTTTAATTACAAGTAGAACCTTTAAAAAGAGGAACCAACCAATATACATTAGACTCAAAACCATACTTAAGTAAAATATAAAAACCAAAGGCTTAGTTCAATTACATTAGTAGTCAACATTAAAACATAAAGTCATGTGAATATTTTAAGTGGTCAAGTGGCTAATCAGCTAAATGAATATCGAAAAATGGAAACAACTAAAAGAAACATGAACCATGGTAGGTATAAACAAGTTCCTCTATAAACCTAAATGCAAATATGTTCAAATAGCAATAGAACTTATTAAAGAAGCTTTTTTCAATGAATGAGAACAGGGAAATTCTAGAAGGTAATAGATTTTAGGACAACAAACAATTGCTGATTTTAAGGAAAACATACTTGCTCATTTCAAAAAAATATGTTACAATTCATAAAATATGAACCACATATCTAAGGCAAGAATAGTTGCTACAAGAATAATAATGCTACTATACATCAACATAAACTACAATAATAAAAATGCTACTGCTACACACACCATGGTTCCTCACAAATCATACTAACTATTATAAGAACCATCAAAAGATACCAGCAAGACCAGCAAAACTCAGCAATAAAAAATGAGTAACAATACATACATTAGGCTCAAACCCATAAAAGAAACCACAACAAGAGAAACCACAGACGAAAAGAATCAGCAAACTCAACAAACAAATAACGAACCTTAAGGCCAGGAACCATCAATCTCAGCAACAAAATAGAGACCAACAACGCCAGAAGCCACAAACACGCAGAAAACCAAGAACAACTCCAAGGAAACTCGAAGAAAAACAGAGAAAGACAAAAATGGTGGACACACCGAGAACTCGAAGAAGACCAGATAAGGACCTCCCTTTTTTCGTGCTTCAGACTTCGTCGATCGTCTTCTCCGGCGCCGGGATACCCCGGTCAAGCCGACGATTCTACTGCTGCTGTCGCCTTAATCTTCTCTCACTCGAGCTAGGGTTCTTCGTTATGTTGAAGTGGCTGAGAGTGGGTGAGAGGCAGCAATCCAAAAACCTAATTTAATTCATTGAGGGTAACTTGTGGAATTTGATAAATTAAGTAAGGGTAAGAATGGAAGAAAAATTTCTTAAAATTTCAGTTCCAGTCTTCCAGTCCTTCCAAAATGGAGGTACTGAAAATACTGAAATTCTGGGGACTGGTATTGAAATTTTAGTTCCAGTCTCTGACCAAAAAACACAATACTGGTTTCCAGTCTTCCAGTCCCAGTCTCTGGACCCTGAACCAAACGCAACCTTAATCAACAGCAGAAACAACAACAATCTTGAACTACTAATTAATCTCAATTTGATTTTTTTTTAAAAAAAGGAAAGAAGCAGCAGCAACCGCAAAATGAACAATTTTTTTTTAAAAAAAAAACAAAGAAAAGCAACAAAACAGAAATTAGTCATTACTTACCTTCAGATGTGAGGGCAGAGTATGACAAGCACGTGACGGACTTCAGGTAGAGCGACGGCCAATGATTTTAAATATGGCGACGACGACGCAACGAGCAGGTGGAAATGATCTAGCAATAACAATGCGACGAGCAGGTGGCTTGAGAAGAGGCGTTGGAGGAGGGGCCGCGGCGGTGAGAGGGAAAAGGCAACCACTAGGGTTCTTTCTATGAAGGAGACACTTTCGATAGTAGAGAGAGTGGCTATTTCAATTTTTGTAATGTTTTTCCCACACTAAAAACAAAACGGTGTCATCTACTGAAAAATAAAAATACCAGCCAAATTCCGGTTCAGTCCAACCTCCAGGCTACCAACCGGTTCAGCGGTTTTGTAACAGCTTTTGAATTACTGGTTGGCGAATTCTATGGTGTAGACGCTAAATTGCATCTACACATGTAGATGCCACGTGGTTATTTCCAATTGGGCATATCCAAGGAGATGACTGTTGGAGGGGTGGGAAAGCCTGGGAATGCAATTTTCCTTAATTGTAGTATTAGTGGGATGGTGGGGTTAGGTGTGGTGTATTAGTATTTGGGCTAGCTTTTTTTTTTTATTTGGTTGAAAGGTGGTGTGGGAATGTGATGAGTGTGCATCATTGATGGTTTTAGGCCCTAATTTCATGTGCTTTTAACGGTAATTTAGCTTAATACTCAAGTAAATATATTCAAATTACAATCATTTACTATCTTGAGTGTTTTGTTCTATTTTACAGGAAATTACAAAGAAAAGAAATTAGGAGCAAAGCATAACTTGAAGAAAGAAGAAGAATTGAAGAATCAAGGCGATTTTAAGGCTGGGTATCGATACCTAGCAACATGGTATCGATACCCAAGCACAAAACCCACACCAAATCACGTCCCAACGTGAATCAACGTGATTCAGGGCCATGAACCACGCTAGGACCGCGTTTAGGCCACGCCTAGGCATGGGCTTTCACCACTCACCACGCCTAGGTGTGGCCAAGGAGGCCCAAACCAAGTCAGAGTCAAGTTACAACGTGGGCTCAACGTGACACCCTTCCTTTGACCGCGCCAGAGTCACGCTGGAGCATGAGCCGAACGTGATCCAAGCACCCTTGTCCGCGCGTCATGACTTGAGCTCAACGTGACTCCTCCTCAAAGCACCAAAGCCCAACCTGATTCATGACTCAAGCCCAAGTCTGTAACATGTTCGTCCAAGTGAATGTAAATTAGGTTTAGTGATTAGTTAAATAGGTTAGTTTAGGAGATTCATTCATTCAGCAGCAGCCACCCTTACTTTAGATTCAAGTTTCTCCTCTCCTCTGCTCATCACGTTCATACTCAGTAATTAGGTTTTCAATGAATTTCCTTCTTTGTTTTGTGATGTTCATCATGATTATGAGTAGCTAATCCTCCTCAAGCTCAGGAATGGGAGCTCTGTCCATTCCAAGCACAGATCCATGATTTGAATTCAAGTTCTCTTTAATTGCAAGCTTCTCAATTCTATGTGTAACATCTCTGTCTTCAATTTTTGGGAATTAGTTAACTGAGAGGTAACTCAATTCCTTGCCTTCAATTTAGTGATTTTGAGAGAAACCTAAATTGTTTGTGTATGAGATTTGTACTTCATAATTAATTAATAAATTAGAGATAATTAATTGGTTGATATGCTATTGTGTGAATTCCAATTAGGGTTTATTAGATTAGAGATAACTAATTAATTCCTTTTGTGATTTACATAATTGAATTGGAATTGTTCTTCACCTCTTCTCCTATTTGATTAATTAAGAGATTGATAATTAATTAGGATTAGAGAAACTAAATCACTAAGAGATTAGGCTTTAGTTAATTAGGGTTCTATGTGAATTGATGATTGCTTGCATGAGAAGTAACTTGTTTATTTGAATTAGGGTTGTGTTTGGGTGGATATCTCTTGTTCCTTGGCTTGTACTTCATTATTATTCATTAATTCTCAATTACTTGCTTGCTGTCCAAGTTTGCAAATTAGTGGTTTAATTAGGATTTGATTGATTTTGCATGATTTTAGTGATTAGATTTGATTAGGATAATATTAGATTTGATTAGATTTGAGTTTGATTTGTTTTGATTTGATTAGGATTAGTTAGGATTAGATTTAGATATATCATATCTCTCTTGATTTTTATTTGGTCTAATTAGATAATTGATTAATTACTATTGATTAGTCTATTAATCTCCGTGGGAACGATACTCTACTCACTCTTTATTACTTGATATGATCCGGTGCACTTGCCGGTGGAAGTTTGAGATCCCGGAAGGAATTCGGGCATCAGAATGATAGGGCTTCTCATTGGGTTTTAGGCTATGCCTTCATATTGGATGTATGGCAAATCTCTTTTGTGATGCCAAAGCCAAGTTTAGCCTAAATTGGATTTAAAAAAGTTAATTACCAAAAAATTGAAGATACATATGAATATTTTTTTTTTGGTGATCAGAAGGGGGTCAAAATCCTAAAACAGGAAACAAAACTAACTACAACCCCTCATAAGGGGAACACTAGAAATATCATGAGTAAGATATGGAAGAACATCAGGAGGAGCAGTATCAAAGATGTGAAGGCCAAATGGTAGATCATGTCCCTTCTTTGCAAAAGAATCAGCAACTAAATTTGCTTCCCGAAGTGAATGAGACCAATGGATACTCTGGATACAATTTCCAAGAATACCAATGTCTGCAATGAGGGGTGCACATGCATGGTATTCATTACATCCTTTCTTGATGAAGTTGAGAGCCGAGGAAGAGTCAGATTCAACAATGATGAAGTTATAATTATTTGCAATAACAATTTGAAGCCCACGGATAGCAGCCCAAAGCTCAGCATGCATAATAGAGCAAGCTCCTAAGTTACAAGTAAAACCTTTTAAAAATCTTCCAAGGTGATTTCTGAATACACCACCACAAGCAGCGCTGTTTGAGTGAGCAAAGAAGGAGCCATCAATGTTAAGTTTAATAGAATTCTCCTCTGGAGGAACCCAACGAATAAATCTATCATCCAAGACTCGTGAAATAGAAGGAGAATAATAAACCTTGCTGATCTCATGGAAACGAGCTTTGATCTCTTCGATTCTAGAGGTAGCTGAAGTATCATCTACATCAAAGATAAATTTATTGCGAAAAAACCACAGAGAATAGACAACGACATCGAACAAACAGGACCAATTTCCTTTAGACATAAGGTTTTGAGTAATCCAATCATGGAGATTGAGGTTGTAGAAACTCCCAAGGCTTGTGTTGTTGATAAAGGAACGCCAAATATCTTTGGCAAAATAACAATCTCGGAGCACATGAAGAATAGATTCATAAGCCATAGTACACCTTTGACAAGTTGCAATAGAGGCAAGATGTCTTCTCCTTCGTTCCATGTTTGTAAAAATAGCCTTGTTAGAGACTAGCCAATGGAAGGTTCTGATGCGTTCTGGACCTCTCCAATGCCAAACCAAGTTAAAGAGATAATTAGCAGAGTTGGACTCGCATCCAATTCAGCTTCTGATAAGTACTCTTTAGATCAAAAGAACCATCTGAAGAAAGACTCCAAGCAATATGATCAACATTTTTCCAAGGAGAAGGAGGAGAGATAGATAAGATTCGTTGGACAACATCATGAGGCAGCCAGGCAATGAGCTTGCTTTCATCCCAATACCCTGAAATGGAGAGGAAATCATTTAAAGAAGCATTGGTATCAATAGGAGTACTTACCTGTTGTGCATATTGCATAAGAGGACCCATATTTGGAACCCAGTTATGTTTCCCAAAATTAATTCGGGAGCCATCGCCGATTCGCCAGATATGATTTTGCTGAATATTGGGCCATGAATTACAAATTCCTTTCCATAAATTAGAGTCATTTTTCTTCCTCTCTACAATAGGGATTATGTCATCTCCTGCACCATATTTTGATTGGAGCACTTTTGCCTAGAGAGAGTCTTTCTTTTCAACAAGCCCCCAACCGGTTTTCATTATAAAAGCTTGATTAACTAAGCTTGATTTTCGAATACCCAATCCTCCAGCTTTCCTGGTAGTGCAAATTTTATTCCAATTCAGTAGATGGATTTTCTGAGTTTGTGCCGTATCGCCCCAAATAAAATTCCCGCATTTGCAATCAATAATATTACAAGTAGAAATAGGTAATAAAGTAGTATATATAGAAATAGAAGAGAGAACATATTTCACCAAGGTTATTCTTCCAGCCAAGGATAAGGAGCATGCCTTCCAAGAGTTGAGTCTAGAATTCAATTTAGTGATTATGTCACCATATGTGTTTCGGTTGACTTTGGAGTGAAGTAGAGGAACCCCCAAATACTTTTCAAGATTATCCGTCCTTGAGAACTGTAAAGCATGACTAATTTCAGCTCTAACGTTATGACCCACATTCTTCGAGAAATAAACTCTGGTTTTTTCTTGGCTGACTTTTGACCAGAGCTATCACAAAAGGCATGAAGACACTTGTTGATAATATTAGCTTGTTCAAGAGAAGCTTCAGAGAATAGAATGAGATCATCCGCAAAGCAAAGATGTGAGAGCTTAGGACCATAATTCTTGAGACGAATGGGCTTCCAGAAACCATGTTCAACCGCAACATTGATAAGTTGAGAGAGACACTCAATACACAGAACAAAGATATAAGGGGAAATAGGGTCTCCCTGTCTAATGCCTCTAGATGGAGTAAACTCATCAAGTTCTTCACCATTCCAAAGGACTCTCATTTTAGCAGTGGATATGCATGAAATAATCAGTTAAATAATATGCTGAGGAAACCCAATATCCATAAGCGTGTCTTTGACAACGCTCCATTTGATCATGTCATAAGCTTTCTTATTTCTCATGGAGTGAATAACTTCTTGGGTAATGATAACATTGTCTGTGATGTGCCTTCCAGGAACAAAGCTACATTGGGTAGGAGCAACGAGCTTTTCCATAAATCCTCTAACCCGATTTGCAAGAATTTTAGTAACCACCTTATATGAAACATTGCAGAGGCTTATAGGGCGAAACTGCTTAATATTAGAGACCATATCTGTCTTTGGAGTAAGAGTGATGAGTGTTTTATTGATCTCTTTCACCTTTCCAAGGTAATAAAAAATTTGATGGACAAGAGAGCATAAATCAGGACCAACTATATCCCATTGACTTTGGTAGAAGGCAGCCTGGAGTCCATCTCTACCAGGTGCTTTGAGGCTTCCTATGTTGAAGACAACTTCCTTAATTTCATCGTCAGAGACAATCCTTCCAATAAAATTGTACTCATCCTCACTTAAAATGAGGAAATAATTTCTAAGCACAAAAGGTACCT
Organism: Stylosanthes scabra; assembly: GCA_036250425.1. NCBI lineage: Eukaryota > Viridiplantae > Streptophyta > Magnoliopsida > Fabales > Fabaceae > Stylosanthes > Stylosanthes scabra. Next base: position 7,972 of record JASCZI010272812.1, on the reverse strand, counting down.
CAGGAAGAGAGTCACGATAAAGATCAATGAAGTAAGATTGAGCCATATTCTCAAGAGAAGATGAATCAATAATTTATCAGTTGCATCAATGAGGGAAGAGATTTTATTTTTCCTGCGTCTTATCATGGTGGACCCATGAAAGTACTTCTTATTGCGGTCACCAAATTCGAGCCATTTACATCTTGATTTCTGGTACCACAAATATTCCTCCTGCATAAGAATTTCCTCATACTCTTTCCATAGTTGACAACGAAGATTTTCAAGAAAGGTATTGTTTCCATTAGCAAGAAGAAGCAATACCATTAAGTCTCTTGAGCAAGGTTTTTTTCCTTTTAAAAATATCTCCAAAAACATTAGTATTCCAATCTTTCAGAGAATTTTTAAAATTATTAATCCCTTGTAACCAAGAATCACGCACATTCCATGAATGATTAACCATATTTTTGAAATCAGGATGAGAAATCCAAGCTGCCAAAAATCTAAAAGGTCTTCTCCCCCTGTTCTAAGAAGCAGTAATAGAGAGTTGAAGACAAATAGAGCTGTGATCAGATTTCAACATAGGAAGATGTTTGATAATAGCTTCGGGAAAATAAAGCTGCCAATCCATATTACATAACCCTCTATCTAATCTTTCCACAAGATTTCCTCTTCTCCAAGTAAAAGGCCATCCAGAAAAACCCAAATCAAGTAAGCCACAATCAGAAATACAATTTTGAAAGTCAAGACAGACACCTGAATTGCTTCTAACTGCACCACCTTGTCTCTCATGATCATGAAGAATGGCATTAAAATCTCCCAACAGGCACCATGGAGAATTAATATTAACAGCAAAACTTCGAAGGTTATCCCAAAGTAATCTTCTGGTAGGACGTTGAGGACTTCCATAAACAGCGGAAAGAAGCCATGACACCGAGTTCTGACCAGTGAGTCTAAAAAGGATGAACTGCCTATCAGATTGCAGGACGTCCACTTTCCAAGTACTTGAATCCCAAATGCACCATATACCACCAGAACGGCCATTAGCTTCAACAATATAAGAACTATCAAACCCAAATTTAGCTCAAATAGAGGCTCCACGAGCACCACTAATATGAGTTTCAAGCAAAATGATAAAGTTAGCATTGTATTCTCTTCGAATCTCTCTAATCAGAGATGGAAAGATTTTACTGCCCACACCCCGGCAATTCCAACTTATTATATTCATCATAAACATAAAGCAAGAAATAGTCACCAAGAACTATATTAAACATGGGTATTTGCCCTATGCTTCAGAGTTGATTTCTTTTGGGAATCTATGACGGGAAAGATAACAAATATATAACTACTTTCCTACTTTGTCTCTTTTGACTTTATCTCTTTGATACCTGCTAGTTATAACTAGCCTTACTGTCATTGTAAATCATATCAGTTAATTCATTTTACATTTCATTCTTTCTTTTACTTCTTTGTTCCTTCTTTTCTCTTCAAGAATCATTTGTTTCTTCCAATATGGTATCAAGAGCCATATTGATCCATTTCTTGTTTTGAATCTTTTCCTTTCTTTTCTTCATTCTTCACCCCTTCCCCATTTTTTCCTTCTCACAATATGGCTACTACTGCCGATTCTGTCATCAAGAATCAATTACTTCCAATACCCGATAAACTCACCGAAGACACATTCTTACCTTGGAAGCAAATCGCACTTTCCACCATCTATTCCTAGAATTTTGGTGATCACTTAGAAGCTGGCAAAAATCCACAACAATTTGCAAATGAAGCTGATAAAGCCACAGGCACAGAATCTGCAGCATATAAGCAATGGATTCAACGAGATTATGCAATTCAAACATGGCTTCAATCATCAATGGAAATTTCACTTCAAAATCAAATTGTTGGCTGCAACAGGGTTCATCAAATTTGGGAGAGACTGAATACACATTTTGGTGCACAAACAAAATCCAGGATTAAGCAATTGAAGACACAATTGAGAGCCATCAAGAAGAATAATCAATCTGCCACGGACTACCTCTTACAAATCAAGAAGATTGTAATCTTCTTGGTGCTGTTGGCTCACCCTTAACCATTGATGAACATATTGATGCAATCTTGGAAGGATTCAATTATGACTACAAGCCTTTCAGACTTATTGTTCTTGGAAGAAAAGAGCCACGAACAATACCAGAATTGGAAGCATTCCTCATGGCACAGGATGAAATGAATGATCAGCTCAACAAAGAAGAATCTCCTCTAATTCAAGCTAACCTCTCTAACACCAATTCAACCAATTTCACTAATAGCTCCACCCCAACTTACAATCAACAGACTACAAATTTTCAACAAAAATCCTTTGGTAGAGGTAATGGAGGTCGAAGAGGACGTGGAGGAAGAAACTATTGGCAAACTAACAATAGAATTCAATGTCAATTGTGTGGTCGTCTTGGCCATGGTGTTTGGCAATGTTACTTCAGGTTTGATCCAAATTTCAACAATCCACCAAGTTTTGTGCAAAGAACTCAAGCTCAGCCACCTTCTACATCGTTCCATAATCCTCAAGCTTTAATAGCTACCCCCTCTATGAGTCAGGACATTGCCTGGTATCCTGATTCTGCAGCTTCCAATCACATAACTCATGACAAACAGAATTTACTAACCAGTTCAGAATATCGAGGCAATGATCAAGCCTCAATTGGTGATGGCACAGGTATTCAGATTCATCATATTGGTACCTCTAAACTCATCACTCCTAAATCCTGCATTCAATTTGCTCTTCTAAATTTACTTCATGTTCCAACCATAGCAAAGAATCTTCTAAGTGTATAAAAATTTGCCCAAGACAATGGTGTGTTCTTTGAATTTCATGCACACCATTGTTATGTCAAATCTTCGCACACTAAAGAGATTATTTTCAATGGGATGGAAGATAATGGTATTTACAAATTCAGTGATGTAAAAGTACCAACAATAAAGTCTTCAAACAAATTTCAAGCTAATTTTACCAACGTCTTCCTTTATAAGCTTTGGCACCTTCGGTTGGGCCATGCTTCCACCAAGGTTATTGGTTTAGCTCTCCAACATACTTCTATACCTTACAATCCACCATCTCAAAATTTTACTCTCTGTGATTCTTGATGTAGAGCTAAAAGTCATTCCCTCCCATACTATAGTTCTTCTCACACATATAATAAACCTCTACAATTAGTTATTGGTGATGTTTGGGGTCCCTCTCCAACTGCTTCTATCTCTGGATTCAAATACTACTTATCTTTAGTTGATGCATATTCAGGCTATACTTGTATTTTTCTTCTTCTTAATAAATCTTAAGTCTTCACAGCTTTTAAGCAATACAAGAACTGCATTGAAAAGTTAACGGGCTATTCTATTAAAAGCCTCCAAACTGATAATGGAGGAGAATTCACCTCCAATGTTTTAAAAAATTTTCTTGCTGAACATGGCATCATACATCGACTAACTTGTCCCTACTCTCATGCTCAAAATGGAAAAGTTGAACGCAAACATAGACATATTACTGAACTTGGTTTAACCATGCTTGCTGAAGCCTATCTCCCTCTCCAATATTGGCCTGAAGCCTTCACTACTGCCACCTTTATAATTAATCATTTACCGTCATCATCTCTCAATAATATTTCACCCTTTGAAATAATATATCAACAACCACCAGATTATACTTCTTTTAGAGTCTTTGGGTGCCTCTGCTACCCTTGTCTCAGAAATTACAATCAACACAAACTTGATTATAGATCAACACCATGCATATTTTTGGGATATTCACTAAGCATCGTGGTTATAATTGTCTAGCCACTAATGGAAAATTATATATTTCTAGAAATGTACAATTTGACGAAACAACATTTCCTTATAAAAGCCTTTTTCAAAATAAAAAACATGACTCTCACAATATCAATCACAACATCTCTTCTGTCACATATTGTCCTACCATCCCTGTTACTTCTTTTCCTCCTCCACCTAATTTACCTCCCAATCAATCTTCATTCTCTGCTACTCATATAAGCTCACCACCACCTAACTTTGAATTACACTCTTCTCCTATATCTTCTATAGATAATAACATCACTTCTACTAATACTCAAATACCTATCACTGATATCGAGACAGCTTTTCCCTTACCTAACATTCACCCTACACCTCCTATAAATACTCATGCCATGCAGACTAGGTCCAAATCTGGGATTTTTAAACCTAAGGCCCTTCATAGTACTATTTCTAATAGTTCTATTTCTAACATTCATCCAACTAACGTGGAACAAGCCCTTCAATCTCCATCATGGAAGGCAGCTATGGTTGAAGAGTATCAAGCCCTCATTAAAAATAATACATGAGAATTAACTACTCCCTCTCCTAACACTACTATCATTGGTTGTCGATGGATTTTCACCATCAAACAAAATCCAGATGGAACTATTAAAAAGCACAAAGCCCGCCTTGTTGCAAAGGGATTCCATCAAAAGGAGGGTCTTGATTTTGATCAGGTATTCAGTCCAGTAGTTAAACCAGCTACTGTCAGAATACTTATCACAATTGCTTTAAGCAAAGGATGGATAATACGCCAGTGTGATTTCAATAATGCTTTCCTTATGCTTTCCTCAATGGAAAGCTTGATAAAGAAATATACATGTGTTAACCTCCAGGTTTTGTATCTTCAAACTTACATGCTGTTTGCAAACTAAAAAAAGCTCTTTATGGTTTAAAACAAGCTCCAAGAGCTTGGTTTAGAACATTAACTCACACTTTAAATAACTTTGGTTTTCAACAAACAAGGAATGATAATTCTCTTTTCATTAGAACTACTGCTTCTAACATTACTTATCTTCTAGTTTATGTTGATGACATTTTACTCACAGGTTCAGATGCTGAAACAATTTCTCTTCTAATCTCTCAACTACACTCAATTTTCACTCTTAAAGACCTTGGAATTTTACATTATTTCCTTGGCATTGAAGCTACTTTTCTGACTCCATCTAATGTTGTCTTATCCCAGACTAAATACATCAAGGATCTCCTCTCTCGGGCAGGCATGTTAAATGCCAAGTCTATGCCTACACCAATGGCTGCCAACCTCAAACTCTCACATCAGGGAGATGACGTTTTTGAAGATCCTACCCTCTGTAGATCCATAATTGGGGGACTTCAATATGCCACTATCTCTAGACCTGAAATAGCCTTCTCTGTGAATAAAATTAGCCAATATATGCATCGCCTTCTACAATCACATTGGGCTGCTGTAAAACGTGTTTTGAGATATCTAATTGGTTCATTAAATCATGGATTGGAATTTAAGAAATGCAATGATTTTCGTTTACTTGCTTTTAGTGATTCTGATTGGGCTAATGACTTGGATGACAGGAAATCCACTTCCGGATTTTGTGTCTACTTGGGGGACAATTTAATCACTTGGAGCAGCAAAAAGCAAGATAAAGTCAGCCGTAGCAGTACAGAAGCTGAATTCAGAAGCATCGCTTCAACTGTTGAAGAAATCATTTGGATAAATTCTCTCTTGAAAGAACTTCAGATTCTACCTTCCTAGTCTCCTGTCATCTATTGCGACAACTTAAGCACTTACCTTCTCACTGCCAATCCTGTCCTTCATGGCAGGTCTAAACATTTTGCTCTAGATACGTCTTTTGTTCGCCAACTTGTAGAGAAACGGCAACTATATGTAGAACGCATCCCTTCTTCAACTCAAATTGCTGATTGCTTGACCAAACCTCTACCTGAGTCAAGTTTTATATTCCTCAGAAACAAACTCAGAGTTCTCATATCAAATTCGCCCTTGAGTTTGAAGGGGCATATTACGGGAAAGATAACGAATATATAACTACTTTCCTATTTTGTCTCTTTTGACTTTATCTCTTTGATACTTGCTAGTTATAACTAGCCTTACTGTCATTGTAAATCATATCAGTTAATTCATTTTACATTTCATTGTTTCCTTTACTTCTCTGTTCCTTCTTTTCTCTTCAAGAATCATTTGTTTATTTCAATAGAATCACCCAAATTTTTCGAAGATAAGTTTCAGAATCCATCATATGAGCATCCGGATGCCTTCCCGGGGACGCCCCTGAAGATTGTCCAAGTTCCAGGACCTTTGTAGAAATTGGGGCAAAAGAAGGGGAACCAAAGTCACTTTGTCGCATTGCGAGCTCAAGCATAGAGGTATTACATTTTTTCGCCATCTCAAAAGCTTCATATTGCTCTCTTGAAAACTGACGCATATAGTTCATTACCAACTCTTCCATGGCTTTCTCTTCATCAGTAGAATGTTTTTGTCGAGGAGGGGAGGCGCTTCTGGAAATTTCAGCATGGGTGACGATAGCTTTAGTGTGATTATTTAGCTTATCATACTGGGCATGCCCATTTTTGTGGATAGGAGCCTTTTTTCCAAGTTGTGGGTTTTTGCCAGCACCTATCTTCAAGACCTTATTATGGGTTGGTTGAAAAAAGGTTTTCTTTTTTGGGGCATGAGATTGGTGGGGCCCATTCATAGCTTGATCTAAGGAATTTTTGGATCCATTCAAGTCCTCCACTTGCATAATGTTTGCCTCCTCTTCATGCAAAGAATTGAAACGTGACGCGCTCACTATCAAATTCATATCATTATCTTTATTAGCATCGTGACTTTTGTTGACATCCGAATCATGCCCATAATTAACATTCAACTTTTCCTTGTATTTGGAATTTTTTCTCCTTCGATTTAGCCGTTGGACCATCATCCAAGGTCCAAAAGCAGGTTTGGATTGATTGAAGGTGATTCACGCTTGTCTCCCAAATCATGATTATTACCAATTTGTCGGTTGTCAATGGAAATTGGTTCAACTCCGTCGCTGCCACTGTCATGATTGGCTGATTGCCCCGCTGGTACTTCATTACAGTAATCAGACTTTTGTCCATATCTACCATAAGAAAAGCAAATTTGATGCAAGCCTTCATACTCAATGTTTTAGCTCAAAATCGAGAATAGAGATCTTAGGAATTAATTATTTAGCCAGGTCTATCTCGACACAAATTCGAGCAAAATGGCCTCTTGAATGAATAGAGGTTGTACGATCGATTTTCAGCATATGCCCAATGGTTGAGCCAATCCTCCAAAGAAATTTGTGATGGTACAATTCAATGGGAAGATTAGGAATACGAATCCAAGCAGCGATCTTCTTCACAGCCTTTTCTGACTCAAGAAAGAAGGGTCTCCAGTGTTGAACAATCAAATAATGTCCTGCTATCATCCAAGGTCCTTCCATAAGAGCATGGTTGTAGTCACTACAAGAAACACGCCCGTTAGCGGCGGATTTTTTCATGATTTTGGCCATTTTTGACATTAGGGGGGGAATTACCGACGGATCTTTTCCGCCGGTAAAAACCTCGACGGTAATTAGTTACCGGCGAAATTTAAAATTCCGCCGGTAATTACCGACGAAAAAATCTGCCGGTAACAAAGTTACCGACGGAAAAATTTATCGAAGGAATTACCGGCGGAATTTTCCCCCCTCATTCCCCCGGTAACATTAATTTTTTTTTCAAAAAAAATAAGTACCTAAATTATTACCGGCGAAACTAACTTCACAAACCTGATAACTAAACTACTAATTTGCCACCAAGCTGTTGTCCCAGATGAGCTAATTTAGATCACGAACAACTTACAACATTCCTCAGCCAATTATTATATTGTAGACCAAAATAGATACAAATTATACCCAATTTTATTATTAATTTAATTTTACACGTAAGCAAATAAGCACACCAATTAACCTCAAACCTGAATTTAATAAAAAAATTCATCAAGACCAGAGGAGGAAGACTCCACATCCATCAATGCAAAACCCACAATTCTAATCTAACAAACTAATTGTCACTAAAAGTATAAGCAACATTGGCCATTGGTGAGGATGAAGTTGATGAGCTTCTTGTCCTCCTCAACAGTCCATGGACCCTTCTTCAACCCAACTTTGTCACAGCATGC
>JASCZI010272811.1:0-17531 GCA_036250425.1 Stylosanthes scabra | reverse complement strand
ATAAAGAGTTACAAGGGTTTCTGAAATGCACAATCCAAGTTAGGCCCAGTAGTCACGTTGAACAACTTGGTATATCTTTTGAAAAATCCAATCCTATTGTTGACCCTTGGATCATTGGGGATTCCACATTCAAGTCCACCATTGATTATGTTAGTGACCAAGCCATAACCAGCAGTTTTGTTAGCCGCAATGTCAGCTTCCGTAGGCACATATTCATGTTAAAAAAAAACAAAAATAGTAATTAAAATAGAGAACCAAATTCATGTTAGCAAAATCAAAAACCATATTCATGTTTGCAAATAAATTTGAGGGATTCTATTTCAATCACTTAGGTCCAATCCACATAGCACACAACATTCATCAGAATATCTTAGGCGAGATTCTTCCAGCTTTTGTTTGATTATTAAATTAAACCAAATTAGTCCTAATTAAATTCACTTTATCTACTATAAACAAGATTCACATAATTACATGACTAAAATCCCCAATTCTAATCACTAAAACCCCTAACAGTGTAATCCATTCATGTAGAAGAAAGCAAAATTTCAAATGCAAAGGGAAAAAGAGGGAAAAGAAGAATGAGAACAACCTGTTGCTGCAGCTAGCGGAGACGGAGTGCAGCAGCTACAACACGATTGTAACCCTAGAATTAGAAATTACTTCATTAGAAACCCTAAAATCTAACAAAAAATTTACGATCGAATAATAAAGCAAGACAGAGAGGGAGAACCAACCTTCTGAAGACGACAACGATGGATGAGACGGAGGGAAAGCGAAAAGGAAGGGAGCTAGAGACAACGGTTGAGACAGCTCCGAGCTTGTAGACGACAAATAAGGACTCGGTAGGGACGACGCTGCTGCGACGGCGACGCTGCGATGGGTAAATGTGGGAGCCTCGCTGACTGCAGACGGTGTTCTTGGCTGGTGTGAGAGTGAGAATGAGAGAGACTGAAAGAGGGTGGTGGCTGCTGGTGTGGGTCTGTGGGAGGCTTAGGCTGGTGGAGGTTGGTGGTGGTGGTGGCTGGTGGTCGGTGGTTCGCTTGACACGAAGGAGAGGGTTTCTGGATTTCTTTTGAAAGAAATGGATTAGAGCTCAAGGTCGAATAGAAGCTAATTAGGGTATGTTGTTCTTCGAACAAAAAATTTGGCTAAGTGTCAAATAATACGCGGGTTTGCAAATTTCTTTTTTTTATTGGCGCCTTCACATAGGGCAACTATTAAGAAGCGCACCCAATACTAAAAATACAAGTAACATCTAAGAAGCGATCCCTTTCATTAGCCAAAGTGTTTCTATAGCCAGTAATTTTAGGAAGTGCTTATAAAGTGATCCTTAGTCAGTAATTTTAGGAAGCGTTTATAAAGTGACCCTGTTGCTATTTTAAGAGTTACTTTTTAAGCGTTGCTAGAAAAATAATGCCTATTCTTCTGATTATTGGGCACACTAAGAAAAGCGTTGCCTATTCTATGAATAGGCTATTCTTTTCAAGCGTTGCCTAAAACTAGTGTGGCCTTAGGGGTGAATTTCTTGTAGTGTGTAGATAGCAATTTTGAAAAATTCTAAATAATTAAACCCTAATTCTTTAATGATTTAATTCTTCTATACCAAATAATAATCAATTATTTGATCAATTACTTAGTAATAAAAGATTAAGTACAATCTTGATTTAATGTCACACAATTTCAAAGCTATTCCTAAATTGAATTCAATGTTACAATATTTAATCTATTCCTAAAGTAATTGAAAATTATGAGAAAGTGTTTCAAGCAAATGCTAATATTTACTCTCCTAAGAAAATAAAAGAATCAAAATAGAGTTAAAGTATTTTCCAATATCTTTAAATCATTGATATGAACAAGTAAAATTCAATCCATAGAAATCATGGGAGAATTCCTAACCCTAATATAGAAAAGGTTTAGTGACTCATGCTATGATGAAGATAATATTGAATTATTATAGCAAGTTGTAACTAGTAGCTAATGATGTATTATAGTTAGTGTAACTCATTCTAGTAGATTTGGTTTATTTTTGCTGACTCATCATATTATTATTAGGCTTAATTAGTTAGGTTAAATTATAAGCTAATTAAGTAGTCATATATATAGTTACTTGTAATTGTACAGCCAGAGGGGGTTTTAATTCTATTGTTACAGCATAGTGAAAAATGAAGCTTTCTCAAAAACCACTCTGAACCTCTTCTATTTTTCTTTCTCTTTTCTTTCTCGATCAGATTACTATCACAATTTGATCATGGTGTGGTGAGCGTGGAGGTTGAGAACGAATAAAAATAGAGGCTCTTGATGCAAAAGGAGTTGTGATCTAGCTACAATGGCAGACATCTCCATTCCATAATTTGACGCTAATTAAGCGCAAAATCAGGATCTCTCTGCTGCAGAGTTACGAACCCTGGAACGTCTCTTAACGAGGCTTTCAGATCTGCAATCTCATGAGGCAAAATCAAGTTCAACCTACTTGACTGGTCCAGCTAGTGTCTATTACTTATCCCCTGGTGAGAATCCTGGAATCTCCATCGTATTTGTTGTTCTGAATACTCAAAATTATGATTCTTGGTCTAGATCTATGATGCGAGCTTTGAAGTCGAAAATAGTCTAGGATTTATTGATGGAACCATACAAAAACCAAATAGAGAAGATCCAGAGTTTGTGGCATGGGAGAAGTGTGATACATTTGTTTTCTCTTGGCTTAATCTGTCTTTGAGTAGTGATATAGCGCAAAGTGTGGCTTGGAATGAATTAGCTGTGGATCTGTGGGAGGATTTAAAACACAGATATTATCGTGGTGATGAGTTTCGCATTGCTGAGTTAGAAGAAGAATTGTATGCGATGAAGCAAGGTGACTTAAGCATTACTGCTTATTTCACAAAATTGAAGGCTGTATGGGAAGAGATAGAAGGATTCCAACCCATTCCACCATGTGTTTTGTGTAAAGAAAAATGTGAATGTGGCCTTGATATGATTAGAAGCTATAGAAGAAGAACATATGCAGTGCGATTCCTGCGGGGATTAAATGAGCAATACGGAGGTGTTCGTTCACAGATAATGCTTATGAAGCCTATTCCAACAATTAATGAGATTTCTCCTTTGCTCACTCAACAAGAGAAAAAAACTTACTGGTTCTGATTTGGAGACACACAGTTTTGCTGCACTTGTTAATTCAGTTCACAATTTTAATGATTCTACCCCTAGTGGCAGGGGCCGAGTAGTACGAGGTGGAAGATAGAGGCAGCAGGGTGTCTTTGAAGACTTGCTCCTATTGTCACAAGACTGGTCTTCTTGTGGACACATGCTATCAAAAGCATGGATACCCACCTCATTTACAAAGGTCGAGACTGCCACGAGAGTTTAGCAATGGTGTTGTGGCTAACAATATAGTTGCTAAAGATGATGAAAACCACAACAGCAATCAGAAGCTGGATAAGCAGAATGATGTCCAAGCAGTGACTAATTGGTTGAGATTGAAGCCATTAAAAAGGCTCTTGATTCTGAATTTAGTATTAAGGATCTTGGGAAATTGAAATTTTTCCTTGGAATGGAGGTGGCACGTAGTTCTCATGGGATTGCCTTGTATCAACGTAAATACACTTTGGATTTGCTATACTAGTATGGGTTGTTGGAATGCAAACCTGTAAGCGTTCCTATGTTGTACAATGGAAAACTTTCAAAAGATAGTGGAACTAAATTGGCAGATTCCACTCAATTTTGCAAATTATTAGGCCGACTGCTCAACTTGACAAATACACGTCCTGACATCGACTTTGCCGTTAGCAATCTTAGCCAATTCCTTGATTGTGCTACCGATGTACATTACAAGGCTGCATTGCATATACTTTGGTATCTTAAGCAAGCCCCCGCTAAGGGTCTTTTCTTTTCCTCTCAGAATAAGTTCAATTTGTCTGGTTTTGTTGATTCGGATTGGGCAACATGTGCTGATACTCGAAGATCTGTGATAGGGTTTTGTTTCTTTTTAAGCTTTTCTCTTATTTCTTGGAAAAGCAAAAAATAGACCAATGTGGCTTGCTCTTCTTCGGAAGCTGAGTATAGAGCTATGGCCCAAGCAACCAGGGAGGGCCAGTGGCTCTTGTATCTTCTTCATGACTTTCATATTGCTCATAATGTCCCAATTAATTTATATTGTGATAACCAATCTGCCATGTACATTGCTGGGAATCCTATGTTTCATGAGCGAACTAAACACCTTGAAGTAGATTGTCATATTATGAGGGAGAAAGTCCAAGTCGGAGTGTTGAAATTACTGCCAATCACTTCCAATAATCAAACTGCTGATCTACTCACAAAGGCCTTGCCAACTGGTCCTTTTGCTTCTTTGGTATACAAGTTGGGTTTGCTTGATTTGCACACCCCACTTGAGGAAGGATCTAACCTATACTCAGGTGGCATATTGTCTAATTTGGTTCCAAAGGAAGATAATAAAAATTTTGCAGCAACTAGCTACAACTTGAGCGAGGATGATGAAGATAATATTGAATTATTATAGCAAGTTGTAACTAGTAGCTAATGATGTATTATAGTTAGTGTAACTCATTCTAGTAGGATTGGTTTATTTTTGCTGATTCATCATATTATTATTAGGCTTAATTAGTTAGGTTAAATTATAAGCTAATTAAGTAGTCATATATATAGTTACTTGTAATTGTACAACCGCAGGGGTTTTTAATTCTATTGATGCAGCATAGTGAAAAATGAAGCTTTCTCAAAAACCACCCTAAACCTCTTCTATTTTTCTTTCTCTTTTCTTTCTCGATCAGATCACTATCATAATTTGATCATGCTAAAAAAAGATAAAACAAGGATTTCAAAAACAGAGTAAAACTAAAAGTGTGCCAAGAAGTGAAATTTCTTGGACTATATATATCTAAACCTAAACCTAATTTCTAAATTCAAACTAATCCTAATTGAATTTAAATTCAACTAAAATCTTATCTTTCCTAATCAGCTAATAATAATTCTTTTGATTAAAAATGATTATAGAATTCCAATCCTATACAAAAACTTGGAGAACTTTGGGCTTGTGTTGGCGCAATGGCGCTAGACTCTCGGCTTGAGCGTTAAACTTCGTGGTTTTTTATCTAAACTAGAGTTGGGCGCCGAAAATGGGCGTTGGATGCCTCTACATGATTTTAAAAGCCACGACGTCAGACTTTGGGAATTGACATTGAATGCCCTGCTCTGATGCAAGCACCACGACGTCTAATATCGGAAATGGGCATTGGACGCCCCCTCAATGTTTTTCGAAGGCATTGGACGCTGGAAGTGGGCCTTAGAAGCCCACTTTGGTGCCTTCTTCGTAGGCGTTAGCCTTTGGTCTTGGGCGTTAGATGCCCTTACTTCAATAAACGACCAATTGTGGCATTAAACCCCCTTAGTTTTCTCCCTCGAAGGCGTTGTACTTCATTGATGGGCGTCTAACGCCCATGATCTTTCAAGAATCATGGCATTGAACTCCATGATCAAGGTGTTTAACTCATATGCATATCAATATGAAGTCCTAGATGTTAGCTTTCTAACTCAATTGGAAATGTCCTAATTGGACATGTTTGGGTGCTTTGTGATTTAAGATTTCTTGAGAGCAAAGTTCCTGAAAAACATGCAATTTCTAACACAACTTTCAAACAACTATTAACTAGAGAAAACTTTAGTTAGTATAAAAAAATGAAATATTCTAATAAAAAATTGATACTAGTTATAAGGAAATGAGACGAAAAGGCGGGACTTTAATGTTCTAGTTAGTATGAGTACCATACTAGGGGATTTATGAACGAGTGAAGACTCAAGGAGTCGTAAGATATAATTTTGTACATGTTAGTACTATATATAAAAGCATAAAGATGATGACAATATTTGAGTAGTTATGAGTTGTTGAAACTTCTGCCATACAATTACTTACATATAATAGGTTTATTCGATTTGCTTATATATGGTGTTAGAGGTTGACAAATTGGTAAATCTCAATTGTTAATGTTGTCATGAAGACTTAAGCATGACAGACTAGGAGTTGAGATGTTACACAATGTCTTAAGGTTTTGATGGATGTATAGTATCTTCTCATCTATTGTTCTCTCGTTTGACTCCTCCCGTTTGGTAGCCATGAGCTCTTCACAGTAACCAACAAGTGGTGTTAGAGCCCAATCGTTAATTGGCCTAGTGGTTAGGAGCATTTGACAAAGCATGATTATTAAGTAATCAAGTGTGAGGAGAGTGGAAAATTAGTTCCATATCAAAGCTAAGAAAACTAAAAAAAAAAGTAAAAAGGAAAAAAGATTTAGATGAATCGCACATTAGCATGCATGAACTGTGGAAAATAAAATGAAAAAAACACTACATGATATGTATAATGTGTTAGAAAATGAAGCATGCGAATGGAGTGCAAAATTTTCAAAGTTGATAGTCTGTTAGCCAGAGTCATAAAGCGGGAGGTTTGAGAATGTCACACTGATTGATAAGGTCATGTGCTAATCCTAAAATTAAATGAAGCTTGTTGTTTAGATGTAGGAGGACTGAAAATAGAGGTAATGAAAAGAGTATATAGGAAAAATAGGTTGGACTTTTTTACCATTGTTGAGACTAAGATCAGATAAATAGATACCTTGTATATGGAATTTGGGGCAGTAATTGTAATTTGGGATGGGAAGGAATTGAGACTTAGCAATTCGGCTGGGGAATTATTTTATGTATTTGGAGTAAGTTCTTCTTTGAGTCTTTAGTTTATTTTCGGTTTATGTCTGGATGCTTGGTGTATTTATGTTTTTTGTTATTTTTATGATATATTCTAATGTACTCTAATCTCTTTTTGGGATTAAGAGTTTAAACAACTATAAAAAGGGGTAGTATCGATGTGACATTCTGAAATTGGGGAATAATAAAGGAAATGCAGGAGTTGGATAAAAGAAGGCGCATTGAGATTGAAATTTCCTGAGACTCTTCTTGCTTGCTGCGGATAAACACCGATAAGTGAATTTGGGCTGTGAAATTGGTCCATGTGGATTTGGAGCTTGTTGTGGCAAAGACCATTATTAAGAGGATGGGAAGACCAAACCAAAAAAAAAAAAAGAGGATGGGAAGAAGAGGCGTTACAAGAGTTGTTAATGATGCTTAAAAGAGCGGGTGTCAAAAAGGAGGAGAGAGAGCGAGGTAATGCCAAGGAAAAGAGCCGATGATCACTTGATGACAGATTGATAGTCTTTGATAATATTAGTGGTTTGATCTTTATTGATAGTTAGATTTTAGTTTATTTCATTTTTGTTATGTTGATGTTGTTTATGCATTGCTCTTGACTTTGTACAACACTCACACATCCTATTGAGAACCTTGAACTTATCCAAAAAAAAAGAACATCAAATATTTTATTAAAGAAATATAATATGCCTCACCAAAATAAAAGAAAAAAATATAATATGTCAAAGTTACAAATCTGAATTGTCATTCTACCCTAACCAAATCTCGAACGAGATAAAAAGTGTTAATTTATAATACTCCACCTAAAACTAAGTTTCAAGTACACACTCAAAATACCAATAAGTACAGTACTAAACTAAAAGAAGCAAGTATTCAATCTAAATACAAAGGAAATATACAAAAAGTATAAAATCAATCATTTGTCTCTAACTAAAAGAGTGAGTAATAACTCAATACATAATACAAATGTAGAGTCACAACACTCAATAAATTTTACAAGTTAATTCTCCAACTTCTATATCTTTTAACTCATGCCAAAAAAAAAAAATGTCAAACATTAGCTCAAGTCAAACGAAATAATTTATACTAGTGCTTCTACGGTGGTATGTAATAGAAAAATGTCATATCAACTAGTCATGTTTATCAATATTGATATAAGTTGTATAGTTTTTATAGATTGTAATGATAGCTGAAATATTTGATTATGGTGCACGTTCTGGTGAAATTTTTATATGAATACGTTTGGCCTAAATTGACTCGCCATTGATTGTAATGATAGTTGTATACGTTTGGGGAGTGGAATTGATGAGGCGCTTTAACCAACTTTGGACTTTCCAAAACGGCAACGGGAAAATAACGGGACGCAAAGGGAGGGAATTAATCACTGCCCTTTTAAAAATAATAGCATGGGCTTTGGACTCTCTTAAAGGTTTTTTTTTTTTTTTGACATCGGAAAAAAAGTTTGATTCTGTGTAATACAAACAAAATATTTCATTTATATCAATTCACTACAAAAAATCTTATAAATTTCATAACTCATAATCAATATTCATCTCTATAACACAAAAAAAAAATAATATTTATATCTAGAGTAAATATCCATCCTGGTCCCCGGACTTTACATTTTTAGACAAGGCACCCCCTGATAATGTTGAAACACCAAATCGGCCCCCTTCCCTCATAAGAAGCATACAAGATAGTCCCTGCAATCGGTTACTAATTGGTAACCCTGATGACATGTAAGTTGCAATCTGATGTGTACTGTTTAAGTGCCAGCTGTGAATGGTTTAATGCAAAAGGAACCTATAGGTCCTCTGCTCCCCTTCAAAACGTCGCGATGGATGTGTGCTTCAAATTCGAAGATTAGGGTTTTTATTTCCAATTTTCGAGCCTGGAGAAGAAAGAGATGACCATGGAAGAGGAAGTATGTGCTTCTTTCAGTGAGCATATTAAGCCTAAGTCTTATGTCTTTCTTTAGGTTGTCTAAGTGATTGTTGTAAGTAGTGGAATGAAATGCAACTCTGAGATTGTTGAAAGAAATTTAGTTAGATTGTTAATGAAATTGGATAGTTCGATTGTTGAATTGAAATGGTTTTCGAATACCAAATCAGTTGTTCTTACCTATTCTAAGTTAGATTAACCCATTTCAATGCATTAAATGAAAATCCACACCATTATGTGGCAATAACAAGGTTTCAGGCCAATCACAAAGTTGAAAATTCAGCACATATTTCATATAGCAGAAATTGTTAAATACAAATAGCTTGTTATTATTATAAACCAAGGTTTAACTAGTAACGCCCACAAAACATGATTACTGGCACATTGTCAAATGCCTAAAGCATTACAACTTCACAAAATAGAGGAATCATGATGTTTATAATCTGACTTAAGAAGTCTAAATTAAGATGTCTATGCAAAGCTTCACCAAAATAACAAGTTTTTTAACATAACCAAACTAAACACATGTGGTGTTCACTAACACAAATCCTGAACACGTTAAATAACTATTGCTGGCCTAAAGGCCTGAAATTTGGGGTAGACATAAATCTTAAAATCCTCTCTGCTACTTAAGACCTAAGTAGCAGAGCTTCCCATTAGCTAACCTCTCAAGCCTTCCTCCATGATGGAACACAGGGACAATAAACTTAGGCATGTGCAGAAAAAATTGGAACCACAATGATTCATGGAATATCCAACAAAGACAAACAACAGCAAGATGGTAGCAAATTTCAGATTACCCATAAAAAACCCTAAGCATCAATAGCAAATCCTAACTTGCATAAATGAACAGCACCATTATACACACCACACACTTTACCATATATAGTAGAATGCACAAAACCATCCCAATCTCAATATACTGAAAGAACAGGGTAAGATAAAAACCGTTTGAATAATGGGGGTTCAAGAATAATAACCGCATATAAAAATATAAATATTACAGAGCCATATAAAAGTAACCACAAAAGATGGTGACTTTGGGAAGGCCTGAATTGTCTATAGCTTTATTTGAGCAATTTGTGTGTCTATATTTATGTTAGAGGGATAGTGTTTGGGCTAGCTTGATCAGTATACTATCACAATTGTGGGTTTTAGACTCAAACAAAAGGTGAGGTCAACTATTATTTTGTCAGCTATTGCCTTACTAACTTGGTGAAAATTATGCTTTTTCTCGGTTAGACTTTATCTCATATTAAGACAAAAGAAAATGAAAAGGTATCTTCTCATGATGAAATATATTATACTCATATTTAATTGACAGGAATACAAATCAAGAAGCCTCTATGTCAATTTTTTTAAAAAAAATTATTTTTACAAAATAACAATTAAATAAACCTGTAATTAAATGTTGACAATTAATAGATATGAGCTCTGATTTGTGTAAGCTTTTATAAACTAATAGTTTTACTTACTGCATGTAATGGGAGACCTATATTCGTGTAGCAAGACTAATTCCAAAATTAAAAGAGAGTAAATACCTGTGTTAGGGTGTGCATACCTCTCCATGTGAAGTCCTACAATTGCCATCATCTGATTCAGCCTTCAGGTCCATAGATAAAACAAAGAGATCAAAAAATTATACAGAGAAACTTTTACTTAATAAAAATTTACTTTTGAATGAAACCTGGTCAAGTTCTTTTTCTCTAGATGCCTAAACATTCCAGAACCTCTGATATGATATATTTATCTAAATGAGTGTTGTCTACATACCTATTGATTGAAGCAATGGAGAAGTACTTTAAATTGTAGCATGATTAAGGATAACAAATACAAAATCCTCTGCTTCATTATCATACAACGATAATGTAGAACACACAAACGACGCCATGCATCCTCCCTATGAACAATAACCGCATGATCAACTTCACATTATTCACTAGCAAAGAACAGAGTATGAATAATGGGGTTTAAGAAGCAACTAACCTCGAAAGAAGGACTTCCACTCTCGTCGACTACTTCCTCCTCTCCATCGGCAGCTCGTAATGGGTACGTTAATGGCAGCTTCGACGCCATGTTTGTGAAAGAAACGAAGGAATAAGAAGGCTTCGTTAGGGTTTTTCTGTAAATGATGGAAATGAAGGGGGAGTTTTATGGAAACACACTTATAGGATTTGAAACATCTTGAAGAATGTCCAAGGACCTATTAATCCATCTATCATTATACCAATCACAGCTAGCACTTAAACAGTACACATCAGATTGCAACTTACATGTCATCAGGGTTACCAATTAGTAACCGGTTGTAGGGACTATCTTATATGCTTCTTATGAGGGAAGGGGGACGATTTGGTGTTTCAACATTATCAGCCTTGTCTAAAAATGTAAAATCTAGGGATCAGGATGGGTATTTACCCTTATATCTATTAGTGTTTATGGATTGGTAACTTTCAGAAAATTTAATTAACATCTAATAATACTGTAAATTTGGGTATATACATGAAATCTATATGATTTTATATGTTATATTTCATTGAGTAAGTAAATATTAATTTTTATCATGAAATTTATTAATAAGATTTAATAAGATTTATTCAAATATCTAAATAAAATGATAGTATGATATAAGAAATTTCTTTGATTTCATGCCTATTTTAGGAAGTTTTTAATTACGTGACTTGTACCCCTAAACCCCAATTTCCTTCCGCAATTACCTCCACACTTCTCATCTAAAATTTCACATTAACCTTAAACACATCCTTAATCAAAACCAATTATAATGTGACTATAAGAAATGTGCATTAGATTAAAAAACATAAATGATCCCATGGGTAATTTTGAGATGCTTATTCGGTCGTAATCCTTGGAATCAGTAGAACATGTATACACATTTGTCTTTAGACTTATGTTAAAATTAAGGTGAAAAATAAAAAATTATTAAGATTCAAATTTAAAATATTAAAGATATAACATGACAAATTTGCACCAATCACTTGTTTAAGTATACTTTACCAGAAATTATATTTGGTTATAATGACTTCTCATGGATCTTTTTTATTTTTTTAGTTATATGAAAATCATCACTTTCAAAAACGCATTATACAATACAAAGAAAAAACCGAAAACAGAAAGAGATGATTTCTTCTTCGTTTCTTTATTTATGACAATTAATTAAACACACGCATTTAAAAATGTCAAATTAATATGATTGAATTGAATAATGTAAGGAAGCAACATTTAGGAGCCATTAGGGAACCAATAATTAAGTTATTATCTAAAATTTATATGAGTTATCATTCTAATATTAAGTTATCATCCAAAATTTATATGAATTATCATCCGTAACCATGTGTTGGCTCCCTATTGATTATAATGTATTGGCTCCCTAGTCTTTTTCGATTGAATTATCTTTATTCCTAAAAAAAAGTACATGAAAATTTAAAAATCCCATTAATTCGATATTAAGATTGCCAATTCAACTTTTCATTTTGTATCAACATTAAGAAAGTAAATATTGAAACAAATATGTACCTAAAAGAATTGATCAATTTTAAATATTCTTTTACATTGGGTCAATTTGTCTCAAAATAAATTATAAGTCACAATAAATATATTTTCATAATTCATTTTTAACGGAATAAAAATTTAAAATAACTTTAAATAAATATGATTGATATATAGTAAAATTTTATTTATTTCATGAATAATAACATAAGAGTAAAAGAATGTCTGCTATGAGGATATTATAGCTATTTTCCAATGAGAATATTTGTGTGATCTAATGAGCTATTGACATATAGCATTATTGAGCTAAGAAATATGTGTCTGCCATAAATTTAGAATGACATACTTGTCACTTATCACTTGATGATAAGTTCAACCCATAATTCATCAGTAGAAGACCAAAATGGTGTCATCATACTAGAATTTTCCCAAAATAAATATCAAATTTTGTTACATTTTTTTCTTTTTCGGTATTATGATGAACATAATTTATCCAACCCAACATATTCCACAAAAATATTTACAAACTATTTTTTTTAGTGTAAAACTATATACAAACTTTCTTACTTAAGCCCACAAAAAGCTAGCCAACAGCCCACATCATCCTAATCCTCAACCAACACCAATACTTCTGGTCCACAACTCTAGTCTTAATTCTACTAGGCCCACAGGAATTGCTCCACTCCTAAACCTCACAATTACCTCTCTACCCTTACCGTTACTTTCTAACACACGTTAGTTTTCCCATTTACACATTTCAGCTCCCTTTGACCAACTTTTTCCAAGTTGCCACATGTCACCTTGTAAGTGGTGCCTCCCACACTGCCCACCACTACTCACGTAAACTGTGCCACTAGAGATGTGGCCTTTGATTATATATTACCATCTTTTTACTATGCAACTAAGTTTTCAAAGTTTTCATCTTTCAATTTGATTTGGAATCCATAACAATAAAATTTTGACCTTCTCTTAGCTTAAAGCTTCTTGTTTCTTCTGGTTCAAACTAATCGTCAAAATTGATTTTACTTTTAAAACAACCTAGTTATATTTCTTTTTTTCACTTTATTTATATTATTATGTGCTACAAATTCTTCTCTTTTGCATGTTTCTAATTGCGAACCCCTCTTTAGTTGCAAGATTTTTATAATCCTTTCATTCATTGTCCTGTAGGACGACATGACTCTTTTCTCCTTTATTGCATGTATTCTGTTCTCTTTTATTTTTATTTTTTTAACTAAGCTAAAAACAACATAATTGAAAGAGAGGAATAATACATGAAACTTTCTTTAAAAATTCCACATACAACGGTAAAAGATCTTTTTCTATGCCATATGCATAACAAATTGAAGTCATGTGGCATATATCTGATCACTCAGCTAATTATAAAAGTTACTAAGAATAAAATCCCAAGATGGGTTGCCTTGCTTTAACCCTTTATTTCATTCAATATGAAGTAAGTGTTTGGCTTTTTGGTTTCTCTGAAAGCTCATTTTGGTGAACTACGGGGAGGGTAAGGATATCCACTGAGGAATGCAGAGATCAAGTTAAAAGCTCTTTCTGGCTGCCAGCTTGGAACCGTATGCCCTGCTCCTCTCACTGTGGCAAATACCAATCCTTTGTATTGCACCGCATATCCTCCAATCTATTATTGTAAATCACAAACTTTGTCATTATGCTTCAAATTAATTTTTGTGATCACTCATTCAATTTAAGAGGGTGGTAAGATAAGTAGAAATACTTTACCATAGACACTTCCAATTTCAGCTACTAATAATCAACTATGTATATAATATATGTATGGCATTTTTGACTTGGGAGTTAGTAGGGTTTAAATGTGTTAATTGTAACAAGGGAAGAATTAATATGTATTACTGTACATCTCCATGCACCCTTTATTTTCTTTTTTTATTTTGATTTCTGTGTTGAGCTACTATTTTTGTGATATATGTAAATATTTATATGCTATCGTATGTTGTATTTATATATATTTTGTAAATTTTTCTATGTTGATATTTACATTTTTCGTGTTATAAATAGAATGTATGGAGGTGTACAGTGGTACATGTAGGATTAATGAATGATAAAAGAATATAAGTCCCATATTATACACAAACAAGTGTTTTTAATAACCAAGTTCAACCAAGTTACAACATCACACGCGCCTCTCACCTCTTTTTATTTTTAGTTAGTTTCGTTTTTACGTTTTTAGCAACTCCTGATTTTTTGCCCCTTACTTTTCTCACTCACCACCGTTTTTAAATTTTTGATTTTGGCATTTGCATTCCCTTTCCCTAATTTTGTTTCGCTCCCTATTCACCGCCGTTCCTGCTCGTCACTATGTCAATTCATCGATTCCAATTTCTTGTTTCCAATTAGTTTAAGATGGATTATATGAATTATTCGATGGTTTCTAATTCCTCTTACGGCGACAGCGGCAGCGGCAACGACGACAACGACAACGAATCTCATTTGTTGTTTGAGAATGGAAGAAGAAGACCAAAATCACATAAATAGGAGGAAGAAGAGGTGTAGCAACAATAGCAGGAAGATAGAGTACATTTTGAGTACATTTGAGTGGTAACTTCCAATAATTCAAAATCTGTTTCTACTTTCATTCAAAATCCGTTTCTGTTTTCAAGAAATTCAATTTAGTTTTATATATGAAAATCCATTTCTACTTTCATTCAAAATTCGTTTTTACTTTCATTCAAAATTTGTTTCTGTTTTCATTAAAAATCCGTTTCTCTTTTCATTCAAAATCCGTTTCTACTTTCATTCAAAAATCCATTTCTGTTTTCGTGAAAAATCTAAATCATTTTTTAATTCAAAATCTGTTTCTGTTTTCATTAAAAATTCGTTTCTCTTTTCATTCAAAATCCATTTATGTTTTCGTGAAAAATCTAATTCATTTTTTAATTCAAAATCCGTTTCTGTTTTTATTCAAAATCCGTTTCTCATTTCATTCAACATCTGTTTCTGTTTTTCCTAATTCAGTTTTTAATCATCAACAACAACAACACCGACAATGTAAACAATGGAGGAAGAAGAAGAAGAGGAGGACACAGAAGAAGAGAAAGAGAAGGAGAACGAAGAAGAGGAAGAAAAAAAAGACGACAGTGATGATAACGAAAATAATAGCGACGACAACAACGACGAAGACAATGATGGCGATTGCAGCGACGATGACGACGGCTGCAGTAAGAAGAAGGAGGAGGAGGCGCTCCACCAGAAGAAGAAGAAGAAGAAGAAGAAGAAGAAGAAGAAGAAGTTTGGGGAAGTGTAGCGCGTGTGGAGGGTGAGAGTGGGGAAAAATTACTTGGTTGGACTTGGTTAGGATAAATGCTTAGATGTGTAACATTACTGATTCAAATAGTGATATTTATTCTTTTTAGAAGTTTTACCTGGTCTAATTTATGTAATTTGTAAAGAATTTCCTTTGTTTTTTTTTTTATTTTTATTTTTTGCTACTATAAATAACCCATATACTTACTTAGTTAGGTATGATATAAATTTTGTATTTATTTTTCTCTAAATTTTCTTAAAGAGTAAGAGGTTAGTTGTTATTATCAATTAAGATGAGATTTTTGACTATTTTCATCACAGTGAAATTATTAACCTTGTCAAAATTAGTGAGCCGAATATTATTTCTCTAGTGTCAATTTTAGGTTTTCTTTGGTCTATAGTAATAAGATTGTGGCACCAATCTATATTCTAATAGTAGATTACTGACGACGACGATGATGATATGGCTGCTATTTTAGAACAAATAGCAGTGCTCAAACTAAGATACAGATTATAAATTTGTTGCCAAATATTCAGCTTGCAAACATAATTGATGCAGTTGCAGCTGTAGACAGTAAAGGGTATTACCACAACAATTTTGCAACAAACTGCAATTTAAACCATATCAAGGCTTTTTTTTTTTTTCTTTAAAATGATCAGGTAATTAAATGTAAAAATTAGTAGTAAGAAAAATGTATATGTGATTCCATACCTCATTTTCAGAATACCATGGATACCAAGGGGTCACGATTGGGAGATTGAGGACATTGAGTGCATATCTGATGGCTGTAACTGGAACTACTGCATCTACATCACCACTGTTTAAAAGAAAAAAAAAAAAGAATTTAGGTGTTCGCAAAAAAGAAAATTAAAAGAGCTTATTCACTTCATCAGTTTGTTCATTTCATAACTAGTCATAGTTACTGGGTTTCCATTTTAACATTAATGTTTCACTAGAGATTATTCTTGATAGTTTTAGGAAATAGTTTGAAATTGGTTTAGTGTGTTAGTTTAGACATTTGAAGAGTAGAAGATTTAGATTGGTTGAAGAAATTTGATAGTTTTATTAATGATGAAGGAGAGAGTACAAAGGCTTGTGTTATAGTGAGTGTTGTGTTCTAGTTGATGATAGTTTTCTAGTTGATTACAAAATGAGAACCTTGGTAGCCTATTTATAGGCTTAACAAGATGAAATCCTAGATAAATATCCAAGATATTTTCTAGGAGTTTTCTAGATAATATGCTAATAATATCTTAGATATTTAATTTAGATTTTTCTAGATATATCCTAGATATTTCTAGTTATTGATTTATTTATTTAGTTTCTAGATTTTTCTTTTATAATATCTAGATATTTATTTTGATCATACAAATATCTAGATATTTCTACAAATGTGTAGCAATATTAATACTCCTCCTTGATGCACATTTGAGTAACTCCAAGCATCTCTCGAAATAGTTCGAATTTTGATCTCGGTAGCGCCTTCGTGAATATATCTGCTAGTTACTCCTCCATGTTGCAGTACTCGATCTTTATCTTTTTCTCTAATATAGCTTCGCGTATGAAATGATACTTGATAGCTATATGCTTTGTTCTGCTATGATGCACTGGATTGTTCGCCATAGCTATTGCTGACTTGCTGTCGCATAACATAGTTGTTGGCTCTTCTTATTTTTCGCTGATATCTTCAAATATTTTCCTTAGCCATATTGCTTGACTAGTAGCATTTGTGGCTGCAACATACTCAGCTTCGGCAGATGATTGAGCCACGGTTTCTTGCTTCTTTGATGCCCAAGAAAATACTCCGGATCCTAGTGTAAATGCATATCCAGAAGTACTTTTCATGTCGTCAATTGATCCTGCCCAATCACTATCGGTATATCCGAGTAGCTTTGAATCTTCGGTAGATTGATAGTGAATGCCATATTCTTGTGTGCCTTGTAGATATCTCAAGATTCTTTTTGCAGCTCCATAGTGCTTTTGACATGGCTTTTGCATAAATCTTGATAATAGACTTGTTGCATACATGATGTCTGGCGTTGTGGTAGTTAGATATAGAAGGCTTCCAATGAGACTTCTATATTGTGAAGCA